>JAVXUL010011460.1:0-12351 GCA_035590515.1 Trichilia minutiflora | reverse complement strand
ACCGTAGGTGTGTTCAAGGAGAAGAAGAAGAAGAAGAAATCTGCTGGTGCGAGGAATAGTCGCCGTGACCATTTTTTACATCAACATTATGAAAAACAAAAAATATTAAAATTTTATATTGATGAAAAATATTTTTATGCTGTCCAATGAGTTTTTATCATTAAAATTAAATATAATTTTCAATTATGATCATAGATGTGATTATATTTTATTGATTTTGAAAATAATATTGAATTTTTATACTTTTTATTTAAATTTTATAAATGATTTGCTTAGAATTTTGGGACTAATATTCATTTAATTTAATTTAATGCACAGTCATGCATCTACTATTTTTATAGTATAACAAATGGTATTTATTGTAATATAAATAAATTTGGTTAAATGATTGTGAGTGATTTTTATCTCTCAGTCTTTGACTAAAATATTGTTTAGTTTCAAGTGTTTTTGTAGGTGTTTTTTGATAAACCAAGTGCTCGAGTATTATTTAAGCTATTATTTATTTATGTTATTTTTGAATCAACTTAGTTTATGTTTGTGATTAAGAGTAGATTAGTTCATCTAACAAGCATTTTTGTTTTTTAAAATGTGTCTGAGCATTTTTGGGAGTTAAATATCACGTATTTCGAGTATAAAAAACTTAAAAGTAAAATCCCAGGGTTAAAGCTAGAAAACCAAAACAAATCTACTTTTAGAAAATCGTGGAGGTCTCAGGGTTAGATATAGATAGGATGAAACTAAAGGAAGAAATCGGTCAAGATCGGCCCTAATTGAGTTCGACACCAAATTTGGTCCTAGTTATGGCCGAAGGAGAAGACGAACGTTGGAAGCCTCACAATCGATGCTGGATGATTATTAGAGTTTGAAATGCAAAGAAAAAAAAAATCTCTATTCTAATTGGACTAGAATTCATCTGGGTTTGAAGAAAACCATGGAAAGATACTTTTACAATTGAAGGAGATGTCAGTAGACAACAAAAAGAAGAAGAATACCTGCAGATATTTTCATCTTTTATCTTTCAATTTTCTTAGAATTTATTTGTGTTTAATTGAATCTTTGATTATAATTTCTGTTATGGATAACTAAATTTTTCATTAAGGTTTAAAATTGTAACTTAATTAGGGATTAAGTATACGTTATTTTTGAATGTTTTAATTTTAGCTTCAATTTTAATTTATATGTTTATTTTATTTTTTTATTATTATTGTTATTGTTGCGATTAATCACTATAGGAATAATTTTCTTATTTATATGAAATACTGACAAGAGAAGCATAAACCAGGCACCAAGAGAATAAATATAGATAATTAGGAATAGAAATATATCCTAATTATTTGTGATATTCTACAATATTAATCAAATATCTAAACAGGTTTAGTTAATAATTGAAAAATCAACGGATAATAATTATTGATTAAATACAATATTAATAATCTAATAAAAATTTAATATAATAATTAAGTTAATAAATATTTAAAATCATAACTATTCATAAATTTATATCAGCAGGTGAATCTTAAAACCCTAGCATCCGTGTTTATTGTTTCTATATCAAAGTTGTTGTAGTCATTAGTTTTAATTTTCAATTTCTTTAAAATAGTTTTATTACAATTAAGTTTTTGTTTTCTCTATTTAATTTTTTAGAATTACAATTAGATTACTTGTTTTTATGGGTTCGATACTTTAGAATTCTTCTAAGATTTTATTACTAAGATCAACTTTGTGCAATTGTAGAATTTGTCAATCATTTTTGTTGTTTGTTTATGTGTAGGTAGTAAATATAGACAAACATTTTAAAAAATTGATTATTTTTTACAAAGATTTATATTAGTTAAGTTGAGGAGCACCACTATAGCAAAGACAAGAGCAAATTGCAACAAGAAAAGAGAAGATATGCAACTATGGAATAAATTGATCTTTAGAAGTTTAGAGATATTTTTAGTATCTTTATAGGTCTAGAATAAAGAAGTAATCTTCTAAATATTGGTAGTAAAAGAACCAAGTTTTTTTAGAACGGGCTTATGAGCTTAAATATGAGAGATTATTTGGGTCTTTAAAGCCAACGATAAAAATTTAAAAATCAATATCGCTTTAAATGTGAACACCATTCAGAAAAACGATCATATTTTGACTTATAGATATTGAAATTCAAGTTGTGTTATAAAGTTGATTTTATGGCCTATAACTTTGATGAAGAGTCTAAGAAGCAAATCTCACTATACTAAGAAGAAATTATCACTGTCACAAAAAAGACAGCAACCATGGCTACAACAAAAATTCATTGATCGTTGCAGTGAGATTTTTAGAGTGTCTCATTGTATTATGAATTTCTCGACTGCTATAGTGAAAAAGTACGAGTTTTTCTATTTTAGGAACGTTAAACGTGGCCTATATAAAAGAAACTTTGAATTTTTTTTCAAAAGTAGGATGACAAGTGGTCCAAAAATGAGAGAAATCTTAAAGATTTCATAGAGATTGAGTGAAAAAATGATGACTCTAGAAGATTGAAGAAGAATTTTTCATGAGTTTTTCTTCTTCTTTTTTCATTTTTTTATTGTCTTCTTTCATACTTGAATCATAAAAATAATGATTTGTATTGTGTTTACTCTAGTTTTATATTAGTTTAAACTTATAATCTAAAAGATTTATATTATTTATGCCTTATAGATGATTTTATTACTTAGTTTATAAACCTTGTATTTTTTGACCTAGGGACATTTTGATCACTTTATCTTCTAGAGATATTTTTATTATTTTGATAAAATATATGTTTGGATATTAATATCAAGTAATTGATATCATATGGATATTATTAGAATGATTTGAGAAGATTTTAATAGAAATGGATGAATTTGGAAAGAATTTCATTTAAGTGTCGACTAGACACTCAGAGTTTTGAAACTTAAATTTTCATCAATCAAAAAATTTAATTGGCAAATAGCTTTTTGTTACTAGAAGTAAACTCAAAGATGGACAAGCATAAATAAATGAGAGGGAAATTAGACTTTGAATGAGGAAAATTAGCTTCAGAATAGAGTAGTCAGAAAATCGGAGGATATAAGGAACTAAGGGCCAAATTGGCCTAATCTTCATCACCAACCAATGCTGGTCCTTGGCATCGATTTAGGACAAACCACCATGATCGATGAACTGGTTATGGCACTGGTTTAAGCTCTTTGAGCCAGTTTGGAGGTTTTTCTTTGAAAAAACCATTTTTACCCTTAAATCCTTTTATCTTCTTCTTTTTCTCGAAGGACCTTTTGGTCTTTTGCTTGGCTATATATATAGCGCATAGGGGGAGTTGAAATTGGATAGTTTTTTTCTTCTTCCTCTCTTGGTTTTCTCTTCCCCTCTTCTGCCATTTTTCTTTCTCCTTATTCCTCTCTAATTTAAGTTGTTTTCAACTGATTAAACTACCATTTTTTGCATTAAATCTCTAATACTCATCATCCTTTATATACTATAAACTTTAATTCATCGATTCAATGGAAAAATTAACCTGGAGGGAGTTAAGGAGGTTAGGGTTCACCATTTATCAAATTGAGAACTTTATCAATTTACGATGATTGAAGTTTCTTAGAGTTAAATTTAACCCTTTGATAAGATTCTAAACCTAATGTAAGCATTAATTTCATGTATTAAAGAATTTGATAATTAGGATATACTGTTCATTCAAATTGAATTTAGTTATAATTATCAAAATTCGACTTTAATTTCGTTATTTAGGGCGTATAATATGCATAATTATAATTAGATTGCTGATATTATGAATTTGAAAAGTTAAGTATATTAATAACTAGTAATTAAGGTTACTGTATCAATTAGAATTTTACTATTTATCCAAAAAATTTATTTAATTATAATAAATTAGACTAGAATTTATTATATATGAATTAGAATTTATTCACAAAATAAGGAATTAGACTTAATTGAGCATAAATTCAATGGAATAGTGAATGGAATAATGAACTGTGTTTATATGATGAAATTGAATTATGACTATGGGATTCCATTATTGAAAATCGGAGAAATGATCGAAAAAATGGTATTTCACAATTAATAGATTACATCAAATAAGGAATTCATATTATATAGTGTAATGGGTATATATATGAGTCATACATGCATAGCATGCTTTTATAATATGAAAAAGTTTGTTGAATTTTATGTATGTTTGTATATAGACACGGAAGAGTTGGATAGAGGACTTTTACTGTAAGAAAGGCCATTAGAAGAGTGATTCTCCTTCTTAGACTTGTGAGTGAATTTTTCTTTGTTTTCTTTACTTTCTTTGAAAATGGTTTGCCAAACTTACATGTTTTCAAATGAATCAAGAATTTAGAGACTTATTTGATGATTTTTACAATGTATGTAAAACTGTATATGATATGCATTGATATTGTAGCATGATTTTATAAGTCTATGAGACTGATATATTTTGGATATTGATCTCATGATATTGATTTCATGATCTTGAGTGTTATTTTATTATATGATATTTAAGGCTAGGAGGCCAGAAATAATATTGATTTGAATGGATTTTCTTTTATGTGAATTTAACCTTGTGAGTCATTATTATGATTTTGGCCTTGCGCATCATGATTATTAATTTTAGAGCTTGTGGATCATTTTTTGGTTATTATTAAAGGTGAGAGTATCTTACAATCAAATGAGATGAATGAAACCCAATAGTCCCGAGGGTGAAGATTTTCCTATAGGCAAATAAGATGGATAGAAATCCAATATACTCAAAATATATAGCATAACTAGTTTTATCAGTTGTAAATTATCCGGCAGTTAAATATGGTGGTTGACATCTAATAAACTCAAAGAATTTGATATTTTAATTTCTTATGATGTATAGATTGATAGGTATTTATGTCATTTGTTTATTCTTGGATGAGATAGCTTAAAACTGATTTTATAATGATGATGATTTTCATGGTACCCTATTTGTACTGATCAAAGATGTGTGTGTGTGTGTATCCACTCACAAAGTATTTTTCAATACTCACCACTTTATCCCATATTTCAAGACAAGATAGCTAGACAACAAGCATAGTTGAGTAGACCAGAACTTTCATTACTAATTTCAGGTACTCAACTCATTATACAATTTGGTTCATTAAGAAAGGAAAACTATGTTGTATGATTTCATGTATTTTATTATATATAATCGAGTTCGTGATTTAAACATTTATGTATGGATTTTTTGGACAATTAGATAATTAATGTTGGTTTGTGTTTTGATTTATATTTGATTTATAAGTCGAAGATCGATTGATGATATTGTGTTGTTGATTTGAGATTGATGCATTAGGTATATTTTGAGAAGTATGGAATTTTTTTTTTTGAAAATAGGTTTTAAATATTTTGCGTGTCTTTGAGATATATTTTAATTAAAAGGATACTTTTTTGAATTTACAACGATTGTCACATGATCAATTCCTAAGATAACATATTTTATTTATTTAATCTTTATATTGATTTACTTATACTATTATATGATTAATGTCTCCAATTCCTTGACTTCAAATTAGTTGAACTCAAACCTAAGATTAGGCACTTAAAAGAGGTAATTTTGGGTTGAAAAATAAATAGTATAATATAGATTATTAATGAGTCAACAAACTTTTAATGTATTTAAAAACTAATTAAAAAAGAAATGACTATAACGTACTCGAACTTTCAATTTTAAGTAATAAATTAGAATTTCCTAGGTAATAAGTGAAAAACATGAATTAGAAATTGGATAAGCTATCAAATATAGAATTTAAAGTTTTAACCAGCTTAATATCGATAAAGATAGTAAATTGTGGTAGAACTCTCATCTTATAGACTCAAAAAAAGGTTAAATAATAAATGGAACATTTTGATTGTTTTTGTTATTTAACTCCTTTCGTAAGTTTATTTTTATTAACCTTTACTTAATGCTTTGAGTTCATTGGTCACAAATTCGTCATTATTAAATCTAGGATTTGACCTTAAAAGAGGTAATCTTATATTATAATTTTGATAATACAACCTAGGACTCTCATGAACTAGAGCCCATTTTAGGAGGCCTTACATTCCTTTAAAGACTAGTAGCAAAAATTATAGAACTTTAAACATTTCTAATATTCGATTTTACATAGACATATAAAAATTATGTATTAAAGATAGGTTTGATTTGATTCTCAAGAAGGATAACCAAATAAGTTAGGATTTTGATTTTATAAATTCAAAAATGTGTGGATAGCAAATGGAATCAAAGACATAGTTCAAATCTAAGTGAAATAAATTCTATAGAATATTTGTACTTGAGATTTTGGTTCTATTAAACCATGTTTTTCATGTATATTATATATCATAGTAGTTGTAATTTTAGTTTAGTTTAATTTAGTTTAATTGTTAATTAATTTAATTTAATTTTTGAATAAAATTAATATCTATTCACATATACTATTTAACATAACCTAAATTGATTTTTTTAAGCTCAATAATTTAGTAACAGAATGTTTGTGATAGAATTTTATTACAAATTATTTTCTGCCACAAATTGTGATAAAATTCTATCACAAATAAATATCTGTCACCAATTGTGATAGAACTATGTCACAAAAATAAAAAATTTTATATTTGTCAAATTAGACATTTCAAAAATGACGTGGACTTAATATTTTATATACTTGTGATAGAATTCTTTCATAAATTTCTTTGTCAAAACGATGTCGTTTTACCTATCTGTCCACGTAGGATACACGAAATGTCATGCCCCGACCCTAGTTGGCTACGTGACAATTGTCGCAAATCCCAAAAATACATGCTATAGTTAAAATGTAATCCCAAGACTCGCGAGGCATAATACCTATTTTATAACATATTTTTAAAAATAGTACAATAGAAGATTTTTAATCATGAATATCAATTAACATATGTATTCTCATAGAATACAAAATATTACAAATATTTTTGAAAATATCTATTTCAATGAGTTCTTGACTAAGCCAAATACACAAAATCATAAATATAATTTTATTTCTGTTCAGTAAACCATGATAGACATATCTGAGTCGAGTACCTAAAAAATCTGCTGAAACTCGTTTCAATTATGCTATGCCGCTCCAACAACACTAACCTGAAATGGGAAAATAAGGGGTGAGTATTTGAAAAAATACTCAGTGAGTAGACTACAATGATATACATATAGCAAATGATTCTATACATCGATTACAGAAAACCATCGTAATCGTCAAAAATAAAATACGTGCGATGAGGCATATTAAACATGACTGCAAAAAAGTCAATATAAATCAATATGTATATGTAATCTCTCGGTCTATAGGATCCCATCCACTCTCTCTGAACTGTATGGCTAATTCACAATCCTAGTTAGGGAGGTGTGCCCATATAAATATATATAAGGCTAGCATACTTTAACTTGGACATGTTGGATTCCACCCATCCTATCTTGGACTGCATGGTCAATCCACATTCTTAGGTTTGTTGGATTTCACCTGCTCTATCTGAGCTGTATGGTCAATCCTTACCCTGGGACTATCAGATTTCATTCACTCCACCCAGAGTTATATAGACAATCCTCACCCATAATGTCACTAACATGGCACATATCTAATAACTCTATCATTTGTGGCTTACAAGGCCAAAACATACTCATGGCACTCTGGCCATTGTTTGTAATTTATAACATAGACTATGCCACATCCACAATCAGTATATAAAATGTCATTTGCTATAGGCCTCCTGTCTCAATCTCATAACACAATATCAAATATACACAGTAGGCTTCCGACCTTACATTCATGGCAATCGAGCATACATAGCATTTTTATGCTACCACAAACAAGGGGCTAACCCGATCACCACACAATATAATTTTAATGCCTCCTCATTTGAATCACATATATACACATATCTATATGCTATACAATCTCAATATAATAATCAATTAAAATATTTAATAAGGCGAAGGAAAAGTGTATCCACTCACCGTTCTAGGGTGGGAAACTACCCTCTAGAAGTTCTTCTCGTGATAGAGACCCTCTAACCTTGGTTATTATGCCTGAATACACATACAAATATATATTCAACAATATGTCACAATGTATATATATAATCATACTCTCTCTCTCTCTCTCTCTCTCTCTCTCTACTTACTGCCCAAACTCATTCTAACTCCACCCTCACCTTATTTTTAGTTATTTCAACATTAATAGAAGTACAAACCCTCTAATTTAATGATTCAGTCGATAATCTAAAAAACTCTTAATTTTTAGGGTTTCAAAAATAGTAACCTAAATCTCTTTTTTCTCGATTTATGCACAAGAAAAGTTTAAAATCAAGAAATGAGTTTAGGGATGAACTTACCCAAACTGGTAGAATTGTTTCGAGTCCCTCTTTACTCGATTCTCTTTCTGGACTACTGTTCCCCAATGAATCTTCTCTCTTGATTCCTCTTGAATCATCGAGTAGAATTTCGATCAAAAGGGATTTTCATATTCTGGTGTTGTTTCTGAGTTCATAGAAATCGAAATGACGGAGTTTGGTTGAGAAATGACCGAGATCAGTTATTCACAGGGAGAGAAAATGGTTTCTGTCATGTGAGAAGAGAGAGAGTGAAAATGGAAAAGACAATCCCGTCATCTACATATATAGGGGCTGTGAAAAGACAAAATTATACTTTCAGAAACATAGTGTAATTTGCCCAAAGGTATCGATACCTTTTCAAAATGTATTGGAACCTTTGGCTTTTCACTGTTTACTATACTTACAGGGTATCGATACCTTCCTCAATGTATCGATATGTTTCATCGCAAATACGCATTCCTCCGTTACAATGGTATCAATACCCTTACCAAGGTATCGATACGTTTGGCACTATTACTAATCATAATGTTTTCAAGGTATTGATACCCTAGGTTTGGCTCTCTACTCTGAAAGGTGTCAATACCTTTTTTCAAAGGTATCGATACCTTTTGCCTTGCTCAATAACGTATTGATACGTTTCTTCAAAGGTATCGATACTTTTACCTCTACTCCTTTTTTTGAGGATTGTTATTTCAAATGATCATAATTTTGAATCTCGATATCTACTCGAAGCCCATAATATATCAATGGAAAGCTCTCTCCAAGCTCTACAAAAATGATAAGAACTTTTTCTTAATTGTAAATGATTTTGAGGTTAAAAATCTAGTTCTTTCTTATAGACTCATATTCTATACCACACACCTTCTTTCAAAAATGAATTCAAGTTATCACACCCTCTCGCTCATGGTCTATACACTACTATATGCATGAAAACTCATGAGGATTTTACTACTAGGCCCATAATACTAAGGGATGGGTTTCACATGAAATGACATCATTTTATTATTATAACATAATTTCTTTTATTTTTTTTACACGTCAACAATATTTAATTATATTTGTAACAGAATTTTATCACAAATTTCTTTGTCAAAACGACGTCAGTTTGTCTATTTGTCCATATAGGATATACAAAACGATATTGTTTTATTATTTTAACATAACTTTTATTTTTTTTACATATCACCAATATTTAACTACATTTATAATATTTGTGATAGAATTCTATCATAAATTTCTTTGTCAAAACAACATCGTTTTGCCTTTTTGTCTACGTAGGATACACAAAATAACGTCGTTTTATTATTACAACATAATTTTTTTTATTTTTTTACACATCACTAATATTTAACTATATTTATAATATTTGTGACTGAATTCTATCACAGATCTATTTATCAAAATGCCGTTATTTTTCTTATCTGTCTACATAGGATACACAAAACGACGTTATTTTATTATTATTACATAATTTTTTATTTTTTATATGTCACCAATATTTAACTATATTTGTAATATTTATGACAGAATTATGTCACAAATTTTTTTATCAAAATGACATCGTTTTGCATATCTGTCCATGTAGGATACATAAAACGACGTCATTTTATGATTATTACATAATTTTTTTTACCTGTCACTGTGAGACCTCATGTTTTTGAATACGGGTAGTTTCAACTTTTCATAAATATTTGCTTGAGTTCAGTAGATTTCAGTAATGTTTTGAGGGCCAGTGTAAGATTTTAGAAGAGTTAGGGAGAGGAGAGTGTGAGAATGGATGTTAGGAAGTGATTGGATGTTCGACCAGTATAAAAAGTGAAGGCAGAGAGCATTCGATCGAATGAATGCATTCAGTCGAACGAAGGAGAGTTTGTTCAAACAAAGTTAAGCACCAGGAATTTCAAAGAGTTGAAGACTTTTTCAGTCGAACGAATCCGAGGTTCGATCGAACGAATTGGTATTCGACTGCACGAATGGATAGTTTGATCGAACGAATTTGTGGCCAATATTTTTCAGAGAGTCATCGAAGGATTTGGTCGGACAAAGGGCGTCATTCGTTCAAACGAAACCAATTTCGATCGAACGAATTGATCGATTCGGTAGGCCAAATCATTCAAAATTCAGGTAAAATAACCGAAACTGCCTCTTCTAGAATTTTCTTCCTTCACAGAACTCAAGGGTATTTTAGTAATTTTACAACCCATTATATATATATAGGCAAATAGTGGCAAAAATCATTTCTTCTCCTCATTTTCTCTCCCGTTCTCTCGTTTCTCTCTTCTCCCTCTCTTCACATTTTCTTCTTCTGATTTCTTGCTTTCTAACCAATCAAACAACGATTTCTCACTAAAATCCATCACTCATCCATCTCCTCTACATTTGGACAATATTATGAAGAGGAGAAAGCTAGGGTTTGGAGTTTAGCTTGAGTTCCTGAGCAATCAGCGCTACATTTGACGACTACAGGCTCTTATCAATTTGTGGGTAAGCTCGTTCTACCTCGTTGATTTTCATTTAGAGTAGTTTTGTAATTTTGGGTACTGTTCATCCTTATGTGATTCGGCTTTCGTTTTACGAGTTTTTGAGTTATAATATGTTAGTTAGGATGTAGAGTGCTTGGGTATATAGTTTGGTAGTTAGAAAACTTGAATTCGAAGGATTTCATTTTGTAGTAAATAGTAATAGCCACTGTTTGACTTAAAGTCCATTCGCCATTTACTACTTAGGTTGTAGATTAGTAGAATAATGGAGTTAGATTGACTAACCGAGTGAAAGATATAGGAATGTTATAGTTATGTGAGGTTGATTGTTGGGTAATCGCATTAACGCTTAGTTAAGTGTGTGTCAGACAAATTTGAGTAGTCGTACGTGTATTAATAAAGTTTTGATTTATGTGTATAGGCTCCGATCGCGAGGATCAGGAATCCGACCCAAGCGAGGAACTCTAGGGAGTGCATACCCTCCCTAATTATGAGTGAAATCCTCTATGTTTTCAATATTTTATAACAACTCGTGTTTTATGTTTATAATAATCTGCAATTGTTTTATAAATGATTTGGCTTAGTATTTTGGATTTATATGAAACAGAATATATAAATGTGTTTTTGTATGGTTTTTGAAATGATAATTGATTTGTATATTGGGTTTGATTTATTTGATGTATCTATTTTCTTATATAATGGTTATAGGCCAAATTGTGATATGTTTATTATTTGTTGTTGATTTTATGTATTATGATTTACCTTGGATTGAGTTTCCAGGATAGTTTTACGATGATGATACGGCCTGAGGGCCAGGTTTTATTATTTGTATATGATTACAGGCCAATGGGCTAGATTTGTACATATTTACATTGCATATTAGTGATAACGGACATGAGAGCTGGGTTGTTTACTGTAGCTACAGGGTGATAGCTTGGGGGAGAGTTCATTGGGATGTGAACCCTTAGGTGAGTGTGATATGTGGTAGCCTAGGGACAGCTTTGGATAGAGGTCGCCTAGGTGAGTGAAGACTTCACAGGTAGGGATAGTCTTGGTGATGTATAGTGTATATTGATATCATGAGTGGTGATTTAACTACCTGTGAGTCTCATCAAGGACAATCATGGATGTTGCTACGTGACTACTCGAGGCAAATATCAGTGGTGAGCGTATTTTTAAAAAACCTTGCATATTCTATATCTTACATTTAAATTAAGTTTTATAAAAATAGCATTATTTTCTCTTGCATATAAAATCTACTGATGGCTCAGGATTACGCCTGATCAGTGTAATTCTCGAGAATAAAGCCGTGCTCAATGATTTTCAGGGTTTGATAAGAAATAAATTCGAAAAGCAAAAGATGTTTTATACTCATTCCTTTTTAAGAATATTTTCTTTTGATTTAATTCTAATTGATAAAGATTTTACTCTATTATTATTATTATTATTATTATTATTATTATTATTATTATTATTATTATTATTATTATTATTATTATTATTA
>JAVXUL010011449.1:0-12351 GCA_035590515.1 Trichilia minutiflora | reverse complement strand
TGCCTCGATCGCGAACCGTCGTGTAATCACACACACAAAATCACTCTCAATTTCTCGTTCCAATATGCACATAAATTCGAATGCATGAAATGTGCGCTAACCCCGGAGTTCTATTGTCGAACTATTAGGCGACATAAACTAAAATTCTCATTTGTGTCAAATTATCCAATTACTATTTATATGGACCCACATTATAGCTAAACCAACTCATTACGACTAATATTCATGTTTTCAACTTGTGAGCCCTATCCAATCATCGAAACAATAACCAGAGTTATTGTTCACGTTTACCTAAAATCTCCAAAATTATATTTCTAGCTTCCTATGACTCCTACGAATTCTCTATAACTCACATTACGCATAAAATCTAAGAATTAAGTGATAAATCTAAGAAAAATGGTTCGAAACCCATACAAATAAAAATACTCAAAATAACGAAATGAACATACAGACAAGTTAGAATCGAAGCTACGAACCTCGTGGTGTGGTCGGTTTGCTCTAATTTTGCCTCTAACTCGAAAAGCCCTGAATTCTCCCAAGAACCCTAGTTTTTTCTTTGCGCAAATCTGCGTACCAATCGTCAAATTACTACTCCTAATGAGTTAGACGCGTAGAATGCGGCTCGTCTGCGAAGAGAAATCAAGATTTCGACAAAATGTGACAAAAATTTGGGGAGAGAAGCAAGGAGAACGTGAGAGGAGAGGAGGAATAGAGAAAAGAGAAGAAAAAGAGAGGGAAAACCAAAAGTTTCGGCCCCCATACCCCTTATTTATAGAAAAAGGATGAAATTACCATTTTGTCCTTAAGTTTTCTTAAGGAGGAAGCTTCTAGAAGAGGGCAAAAACGTCATTTCGCGTCGATTCAGCCAAACGAATCAAAGATTCAATCGACCGAACTACCCCTCCGGTCAAATGAATAGTATTTCGATCGGCCAAATCCCTTGGCATGAATAGTACTCAGAGAGCTTGCAAATTGTTAGTCGAACGAATGGCTTCTTCGGTCGAACGAATCCCAATTCGATCGAACGAATCCCATATTCGTTCGAACGAATCTGAAGCCACAACTTCGATCGAACGAACTACCCATTCGTTCAACCGAACTTGCCAAAAATAGACTTTTTCACTTGAGTCCCTTTCGAAATCGAAAATTCACAAACGAGGTCCCAACGTACACTTACATAAACCCTTTTTAATCAATCAAAATGCCAAATATATCCAAAAATATGCGGACAAGCTACCGTTATACACGATAGATGCAAAAACATGAATAGGAAATACGGTAAAGTTACAAATATGCCCTTGAGGTACATACACGGGTGTCATAGTCAATATGTAGCTATGTTTGATAAATAGTTCATCAACTATATATCCATACTAATACGCTTATGACAATACCCATATTGTGAACCTATATATATCATCATATGATATCATTAGGTGGTAACTAGTATACTTACTATGTAATATAGTTGTCCAATCTATATTACGGAAGTAAAGAATAATTTGATAATTTCATTTAACTATTAAATACAAATATCTGGACTATTTACATACATTCTTTATATATGAGCATGCCAATATAAAGGAAACAGCTAATGTATATGAATAAAGAACAATTCTTTCATTGATATTCTAATATTTATATAAGATCGCTAACCCTGAAACCGACAACAAGAATGGTTTCTAGGGCATATACTAGCATCCTTTCCTAAGGTAAACTTAGTTAGTATTCTTTTAAGATCATTTACCTTATCACTTAAGTCTTTATTTTCATTCTTTAAAACATTTAAGTCTTTTACACACTCATATGCATTTCTTTTCTCTAACTCACTGTTTTTCAATTTTAGTGAATCATTTTCTTTCATCAATAATGAGTTTTTTTTTTTTTAATTTCTTTATGTTTCTCACATAACATTTTAAAATCAGCTTTAAATTCATCATATAACTCACTAATTTGTCATGTAATATATCCTCATTATTACTAGAACAACTATCATAATATGATAAAGAATGGTTGGGAGAATGTACCTCATCACCTTGATTATCTATAAGGCAGAATGTACCTCATGTTGTTAGAGAAATATAATCCTTCTTTATTTGATGACTCATCCCATGTCACCTTCATTGTCTTCTTTTTCTTGTTGTCTCTCTTGAATTTCTTTATGGTATATTCAAAATGTGTGGGTCTTGGTTTTTATATAAGTAACAAATTACTTCTTTCTCCTTCTCCTTTTCTTTTTTGGCTCTTTTTGTATTTCTCAACTTTATTGTCTTGCTAAAAGTCTCTCCTTTTCTAGTTTCTTCTCTTAGTTTTATCTTTAGTGAAAAGCATTTTATCCTCTTTCCCATCAACAGAACTCATTTTCATCCATTGTTACCTCTTCACCCTTATCATCATCTTTATCTTTTGTGTTTTTTAATGCAACATTCTTCTTACCCTTTTCTTTATCTTCATCCTTATTTTTTCTTTCTTTCAATTCATAAGTCATGAGAGACCTTAACAACCCTTCAAGTAAAAGTGTTCTCAAGTTGTTTTCAAGTCTTTGGATTCATGAATCACAGTCACTTTGGCCTTCCAAGATCTGGCAAACTTCTTAATTTTTTGTTACTATATCTATGTTTAAATATGCTCTACCAAGTGCTTTTAAGATATTTATAATGTCAATGAATCTAGTGAACATATCCTTTATGTTTTCATATGATTTTATCTTTAAAAATTCATAATCATGAAATAGAAGACTGATTTTTTAATTCTTAACTCTACTTTTTCCTTCATGAGTGACCTATAATATATCCTATATTTCTTTGGTATTTTGACACCCTAAAATTCTATTGAATTAAACTCTATCTAATGCACAATATAATATGTTCATAGTTTTTTCATTAAGAATAAATTGATTTTTCTCATCGACGGTCTAATCTCTCTTTGGTTTGGACTTTCTTTCTCTAGTTATTTCATCTTGATAGTGGGTAATGTGTACCCATCTTCGATTATACTTAGAATGTTGAAATCTAGAGTAGTAAGTAGATATGCATCCATTTTTTTTCAATAAGCATAATTGATGCTAATGAAAAAGGGTCAATCCATATATTGACCTTTTACAACATGAGGTAGGATGCTCCTAGATGCCATTATGTGATCTATTACTCTAAGATATTAATTTTAAATAATGTGAGGTAGGTTCTCATACCACTTATTTGGCCTAGAGAATAACACCCAAAGGGATATACATCCCTTTTTTTCAAATGGGCAAAATCAGTGCCATTGAAAAATGGTGGTGGATTATCCTTCTACAACTTGAAGTGGGATGCTGCTAGATGCCATTATGTGATCATTACTCCATGATGATTAATATTCAATTATATGGGCTAGGCTTTAATACCACTTGTTGGCCCAAAAAATAACACCTAAAAGGGGGACGAATTAGGTTTAATGGCATTTTTAAAAATAAATTATGTGAGAAATGATGCAAAAATGAATAATATACAAATAATTTTAACAACTTAAATAAAGAGTTAAGAGAGATAGAGAATGACAAACTCAGTTTTTATAGTGGTTCGGTAATATACATACATACACTCTTCTTTACTTCAATTCTTACACTAAGGATCCACTATACATCTTTGTTTTCTCTAGGTCAAGAGTAAGCCACATAAATTTCTTTCTTGATGGTGAAGGATAACTAAGTACAATCTTACTTTAATGCTAGGTAAAAATAAACCCAATACAATCTTGCTTTTATCCATGTGAATTTGAATCTCAGAGAATGTTTTCTGTTCTTTGCTTGCTAAAATGTTTGCCAAAATTCTTGTTATCTTTTGTAAATAGTGAAGTATTTATATCTTTGAGTTATGGCTCCAATGGCTTTCTGAATTATCATTATATATGCACAATAAATACTCTCAACTAGCTATTATAATTTGAAATATGCTACATATATCGATGCTTGAATGGTGTATATCAATACTTATACCTGTTTGGAGCCTAGGTATTGATCTTCCTTGACGTATTGTCTTTCTTACATTTTTTAGCTTTCATGTATTGATACTCATTTGCTCATATATTGATACTCATACTTCTCAAATTAGGTATCGATACTCAGATGCCCTCTTCTTTAGAACCTTTGAATCTTCTTCATATATCGATACTTTGGTAGAGTGTATCAATACTTAAGATTTCTTGAGATGATGTATTAATATTTAAATAAGATGTAACGATACTTTAAGATGATTCTTCGCATGTATCTATCTATAAGTCGTACATTTAAACTTTTCTCATCTCCTTAACCATTCGTGCAATAATGCTGAACACAATATAATTTTATGTACTTAAAACAATTTAGGTTCAATTCAATTAACATATAAGGTCATCAAATTAGCACATAATCATGTTATCAAATTAAATATAGATGTATCTTAACCAAATTCATCGTAAGGTCCATATGATTTAATTATTCAAAGAAAATAATTTAATTTAATTAATCACATAATTACTAATTTTGTTCATCATAAAAAATACATATGAACATCAAATTATCCCTAAAGAGACACACGTAATTGTCCCTAAAGAGACAAGTGTTCCTAAAGTGATATAAACCCCAAGAATTAAAAAATAAAGAAATATATACAAATTATCCTTATACGTATACGATGTAGGATTGTAATAAAATAATCATCGATAATGTATTTTCTTGGTCAATGGCTATTGAAATTATGAAAGATGATTACGAACCACAAATTGTTAATGAATGTAAACAAAGATATGTTTAGCCTCTATGGAAAAAAATAATTCAAACAGAATTAGCTTTTCTTGCCAAAGGTGAAGTATTTGTATTTGTAATTTAGATGCTTAAAAATGTCAAACTTGTTAGATACAAATGGGTATTTATACGAAAATGTAATAAGAATAACAGAGTCATAGGATACAAAACATGACTCACTGCTCAAGGTTTCTTTTAGAGACTTTGTATTGTTTTGATGAAACATATTCTCCTGTAATAGATATCATTACATTTTGATCTAATCAGTCTGCCAATTTTTTAGAAACTTGATATGTTTCTTATAGATGTAATGATTACTTACTTATATAGGTCACTTAATGCAGATATCTATATGAAAATCCCTGAAGGATTTAAAATGCCTGAAGCATGTAAATCAAAACATTGTAGTTTATATTAAATTAAACTACAACGATTCTTATATGGATTAAAATAGTCTGGGCGCATGTGGTACAATCGTTTAAGTGAGTTTTTAATAAAAGAAGGATATGTTAATAATCTTATATGCCCATACGTATTTATAAAGAAATTAGAATCTAAATTTGCCATTGTAACAATATATGTCGATGACATGAATATAATTAAAACTTCTAAAGAAGTTTTAAAAGCTATTGAATACTTAAAAATTGTATTGGAAACAAAAGACTTGAGCAAAAACAAATTCTGTCTTGGCCTACAAATCAAATATAAATCTAATGAAATATTTTTCCACCAATCTGGATATATTAAAAAGATTTTAAAATAATTCAATATGAACAAATCTCATCCGTTGTATACTCTAATTGTTATTTGTTCTCTTGATCCTAAAAAGGACCCACTTCATCCTAAAAAAGATGGTAAAGAAATATTTAGTCCAAAAATACCATATCTAAATGCAATTGGTTTCTTATTATATTTGGCAGAATGTACCAAGCCAGATATAAGATTTGCTATGAATTTATTGGTCAATTTAATTTTGTACCTACTCGACGACATTAGAATAGAATCAAATATATTTTGCGTTATGTTCATGGAACGACAAGTTTGGATTATTTTATTACACGAAATCTAGGTTTAGTTAGTCATACAAATGCCAGTTACCTTTCTGATCCCCATAAAGCTAATTCGCAAACGAGATATGTATTCACTTATAACAATATAGCAATCTCACGGCGATCCAAGAAAAAAACATTTGTTGTCACCTCTTCTAATCATGTTGAGATCCTTGCTTTACACGAAGCAAGTCATGAGTGTGTATGGTTTCATTTTCTTATTCAACATATTTAGGGTACATGCAGCTTATCCTCTACTTCAAAGAAGCCAACAACAATTTATGAAGATAGTACTGCTTGCATTGCTCAAATTAGAGGAGGTTACATCAAAAATGATAAATTAAATATATTTTACCTAAATTTTTCTATACTCATAATAATACCAATCTAAATTTGACTGGTTAGATGAGTGGTAGTATTTTATTTTAAATAACTTCAATTTGAACTTCTAATTCTGATTTTAAGAATTACACTTTGGTAATAAAAGAATTACCACCCACGGTTATAATTTGGTGGTGATAGATTAAGTTTAGGATATATGGTTTACGCGTACGTTCTGAGTTCAATTCTCCTCAACCACTCATGATTTAAGTGGGATGCAACGAGTATGTTTTTGGGAGATTAAAAAAAAAAAATAATCAGATCCTTCAACTCTCTCTTATTTATAGTACGAACTAATATTTCCAATAAAATACACATTATTAATAATTGAACACGACTCTTGCAGTGCTATAAGTTTTTATCCAATATATATGCATGAGAACAGAGTCACCACAACGATTTCTCATACTGAAAACTAGGATCCGATGAAACTTGCAAATCTTTTGAGAAAAAGGAAACTTGTAGCTTTTTGAAGAAACTCAATAGATTTAGGAAAAATTAAACACGTACCCGACCCTTCGAACCCCTGAGGATTAGGTTCTCATACAACAGAGTCAAAGAAACATAAATGTCAGTTTCATTGCCCTTGCATAATCATGTTTATATATAAATGTGTTATTTTAACAGGATACTACTTTTACACTTCTCATGCCCATATTTATTAAATTTGATGCGCCTTCCATATGAATGGCGAACCGATAAAAGAATGTAAACAACAAAACTGTACATACAAAACCTTCAAAGATGAAATTGTCTGGGAGGGATGGGAACTGCAGGTGGAATTGGCCCGGTTTCGTTTGGCCCAAGATTATCGATAGGTGGGCACTACCTGTGGTGCTGTATCTGATTGATATGCCATTTCTAACGCCTGCATGTAGGAAAAGAAAATAAAAGATCAATCAATCTGCTACAATCTTTGAATGCAATGAGCACGACACATTGGACTAAATACATCTCCATTATCTCTAGGAAATTGTAAGAAAACAATTTTCCCATCCATTTGCTCTGCCTTGATGTTGTAAACTGCAGCAAATGCTCGAAGAATTCTCATGGATGTGTGCCTCAATACTAGTGAGAAGACTTCAACGAAATCCATCCCTTGCTCAAAGAAATGTTGTATAGGTTTACCTTAAATGAATAAGCGATTGGAATAATTCTCAAAGAAATGGAAATAATAGTCCCAAATAAATTAAATGAATAAAAAAATTTAACTACATTTACAAAAATTCGTTTTAACCATGCAGATAAATTGGTAGCTCTATTTAAATGATCTAATGCGCTGTGAGTTTGTTAACACGTTTATTAAGACCCAATCTTACACGTTTCTTCCCCAGTTTTAATACACCATTGTGCTTAAACGTCTGCCACCAACGCAAATTCTTTCGAGCATTCTGCTTCTGTTTCAGCTTCTGTCCTTTTGATTTCTTGGAATTATGTTTCAACTCTTTAACTAGTTTACAAAAATAATTAGCTTGAGCTTGGTGATGCTTATTATGTTGCATAATGCTCTCCTCGGATTTTCTCAAATGCTTGTCAACTTCAACTACTGTCTGTTTACCATGTATTTCATTTTTCTACTGAGGCTGCAAGTGCTTCCAACTATACTTATTAGTGTGATCTACCTTTGAATCACGATGATGGTGATGATGATGGTGGTGGTGATGGTCATGGAAGATGAATCCCAGTTTGTTCTTGAATCTCCTCAGTCTTCCCATTGCCGTATGTACTTCAGGATTATGTACTGCTTTATGATATAATCTATGCTGGTTGGTCTGAACTCTGGAAGCAGTACTACTGTTACCAGAGACCCAAGAAGAAGAGTTGCTGTTCTTGGAGTCTGAGCTACTTTCATTACTTTTGCTTCTTGAGTATGCAAACTTTTCTGGAAACGACTTAACCTCACTGTAATTACTGTCACTTTCAGAGTCACAGGTGTTAGTTTCCCAGCTTGATGAAGTGATACTGATACTGGTTTTAGTTTCATCCGATTCTGACTCAGGCATGCTCCCGCTGTAGTCTGCCTCGATCAAAGTAGGCCTAAAAGTCGCTTGATGTGTTGGCTGTTTTTTCTTGTTCTTGCCACTTGTCTCTTTTTGAGGTATCAGAAGTGGGAACCTTAACCCATGGACAGCACAACCATTATGCTTAAGAGACTGATTCGGCCTGCTATCAAGTTGACTTGAAAACCCAACTGTCTGTGCTTGTGCTTGTGCTTGTGCTTGCACTTGTGCTCGTGCTCGTACTTGTGCCGGTTTGTGCCCCAGCAGCCTCTTTGAAATTTGACCATCTACTAATTGAATTGGCAGCAACTGCTGCTTCTGCTGCTGTTGCTGTATAGGATTAGGATTAACTGCATTACACATATCATCATGCAAATCCAAAATGCCTGACTCAATCCTTCTAATTGCATTCTCTACATCTCTCGAGAAAGTACTCTTTAACTTATCTGATTTCTTCTTACTATACAAGTTATATCCCATATGCAAACCAGAAGGTTTAATGCAGTTTGACGAAGAAGCTGCAACCAAATTAACTACACTTGGATATTTACCACCTTCAATTTCATTGATTCTTTTCCCACTTACACTTGGAATATTACTTTTCAATGACTCTCCACCATTTTCTTTCTTCATAGATTGATGCAGTCTTTTAGTACCATCTAATTTGCTGGTTGTCTTGGTTGATCTGATCTGCTGCTGTTTCATGCTACTTTGCTCGAAGCACTGACGATGTTTCTTCCTGTTCAAAGGTGACTTCTTTGAGTATTTTCCAGAGTTTTGAATGATACGGTGAGATGAACAGGTTGAATTTGGAGAGACCAACTTTGGGACAATGTTCAACTTTTCTCCTTTAGAATAGCAGTGTGCTGTTCCAATGATCTGTAAGAGAAAAGATAATATATAACAGTTAAGAGTTCTGCTTCTGTAGGGTGTTTTAATTCTGTAAACAGTTAATTGAAGAACGAGATAATGCATTTCATTTCATCACCTTGGAATGAGTCTCTAAAGCCTTATCCGTAGCACCATCAAGCAAATTCTTTAATAAAACCTTGGCTCTCTCGTCCATCTGTTCACCAATAAACCGGATCAGAGAATGTCTAAGATGAGACGAGCATATCCTGTCATTCATAATATGCCCATCCAATAAATTCTGCACTCCTACCCACATTCCTTAATCATGATAGTGATAATTGTGATGAAAAAGAAAATTTATCTAGCATATTATATAGTTATTGGATAGTCCAATTGAAACCGTCCTGTCTAAATTTTTCTAATCGTGTTATAAAATTTTACAATAATTAACCAACCAAATTATTCTTTGTGATGTGAAGCAGCAGCACCATAAAGCATTAATTGGCATACATGCTTTAAGTAAAATATAAATTCAGAGTCTCAGTGTGCCCGTAAAAGACTTCAAATTTGGGGGAATAAATAAGACATAAAATACATAAAATGGCAACTGAGGAGATAAAATTAAAACCCTAATTAAGAGAGAGAACTTACTATTTCATTTCTTGAAGATTGTTGATTTTGAAGGAGCCCATATAATTGTCTCAAGGCCTGGAGATCATAGTTTAAATTCACAAATTCCATTTCCTTTCAAAACCCTGAAAGTAAATTTAGAATTAAAAACAAAACTAATGCTAATGATAGAAAAGTAAATACTACCTAATATTTGACGATAAATTCAATGAATAATTCATTTTGATACAAAGCAGATTTTCTCGATCTCATGCATGTCTAAAGTAAATTCAAGATAAAATATCTTCTGGATAAAATATTTTCTGGATCTCATGCATATCTACAGTAAATTCAATGAATAATTCATAATCATCATTAGAAGAGAACCTATTGAAAACCCAAAATTCCTGCAAAACACATTCGATATACCTCTCTATTTTTAAAATAATTAAAAAAAATTTGATACAAAGCAGTTATAGTTTTTATTAAAATAAAAAATTTGGGTAAAATTATAATTTACCTTTTAGAAAACTGAGGGAGTCGCAGATACACAATGAGTCTTTGATTGGGAAAAAACCAACTCGCTCAATGAATCCGAGATTTGTTTTCATTTAATGAAAAGTAAATTAAAAAGAAAAAAGAAAAATACAGTTCTATAACCGTTTGAAATCTGTTCCCGCTCCTTATAAATAAACAAGGAAGATGGTGTATTTGACCATTTTTTTATAATTATAATTTTATTCATTAATAAAATAATTAAAAACTAAAAAATTTTGAATTGCATTCACGGATATAAGGTAGAATAAATTAAAAGTAAATAAAGTAAATTTTTTTATGAAAGAATTATATTTAAAAATGTTGATGCAGGATGTTGTCTATCTTCAACCTCCAGTACCAGCTTATCTTCTTTCTTGGTTCCTTGATTATGTGTACTGTAAAACAATGAAAAACTCAAGGGTAAAGTCGATTTCTCGGCTAAAACCCTCCGATACTTAAGTCAGAAAGGTTTTGCTTGTATGTGGGAGTGATGAGAGCAATAAGATAAAATCAGAGAATAAATGAAAAGTTTTGATTGTATATTTATGTGTGTATGTGTCTCAATATGTAGGTTGGAGAGAAAATGATTACTGCCCTCTAATCCTATTGATTCGTGTGTGAATATCCTCTCTCTAAAAAGTTATACATATTTTTCTCTTATTCCCGGATTCTGTTACGATGAAATAATGACATTTCGTACCTGTTGACACGTGTCATTTTCTGACCAGCATGCTCTAAAAAGTTGTTGCTGGAATTGTGGGTTATAGCTACTGTAGGTGTCGTACCATTCCATGTGTATCTTGGGAGTATTCTAAAAGACAATGGGGTCGGATGTCTGATTCCCCGAGGTTCCGAATCCTGTTACTCCTTTTGAAAATGTGTCAGGGCTTTGATGATACCACGTGTTAGTGTCGTAGATGTTGTTACATTTCACAAGTGTTCCCGAGGCTCTGGTACTGTATATGATAGATGCTTGAACGAATATCCGAGGCGAGATCTCGGATAGGTGTTACTGAGGATTTTTCCTACACATATGTTTGCAGTCTTCGAACTGATGGCCTCGGATGGTCCAACTGACCCAATTCTGACACTAATATTATAGCAGTAAAAGGTCTCACAACGTTATCGTATAAAGGGATTCATAGAGAGAGTTATGTCCGCTAATGGGCCTGGGCCTCTAGGTTGGGCTTAGGTGAAAACACCCAAACATTAGGCCCCTAATTTTTAATTAAAAACTTAATAAATACAGTACAGCTATCTTGGGGTTATCCTTTTCAGAAATATAATCGTCGTTCATGTGGCATCTCCCTATTGAGAGATAAGACTGAATAATCGAGATATTCGGACCGTAATAATTTTCTAAAAAGGTGGACCCCACAAGATTTCAAAATTTTGAAATGATATGAACTTTGACGCTTTAGATCAGATGATGTGGCACTTCCCTATTCATTGGATTCGAGACGGAAGTTAGGGCTTTTCTGATCTTCTCCCCATTCTTCTATAAAATACTCTTCCTTTTCTAAAGTTCGTTTTTCTTTTCTTTTCTTCTTCATCTACAACACATTGCTCTCAGAGCTTCTTGACTATCTTCAGCAGGCCTCTAATCGTAACTTTTAATCAGTTTTCCAGAGTCTCTTCTTTTGAGTTTTTTTTTCAGAATATCCGGTAAGTTTTCTATTAATTCCTGTCTGATAATATTCTCTGTCAATTTCTATACTTGATTACTGTATATCTAGATATGATAAAATGAATGTAGAAGCCTGTTGAATGACTTACTGAACTCTTATAGGCATTTAGGACCTATAGAAAAGAATTTGCTAGTTCAAAATCATTAGTGACATATTAAAAGTAGAGACTCTAATGACGTCTCAACTTGGTATTAATAAGATATGGTGTTCTTGATAACAATAGGAAGTTCTTGAGTTGTCAATGATCCCTAAACAGCCCTAATGACCTTTTAATTTTTATTTTCTAGGTAGAAATGGCTTCTGCTTCCAGCTCCTCTTCCACATCCGAGATTGTTCTTGAGGGAGATAACTCAAGGAACGAATTGGTGTTAGTAAATAATCCAGCACCGCTGTCCGAAGCTTGATCTCTATATGAGCATAATTGGTTTGTCTCCACTGTCCTTGAGACAGATTTAGAGCTTACATGATATGCTTCG
>JAVXUL010011438.1:0-12352 GCA_035590515.1 Trichilia minutiflora | reverse complement strand
TTTAGCGACCAAAAAATCGACGACACTAACGATTGTTTGGCCGAAAACATTTATATGTTGACGCCAAAACTAATAATTTGATTTTTTTTAAATTTTAATATCTTTAGCGACGACAACATAATCGTGGCTAAAGATGGTTTTGGCGACAACATATTTATCTCGTTGCCAAAACTAATAATTTTATTTTTTTTTAAATTTTAAGGTCTTTAGCGACGACATACAGTCGTCGCTAAAGATGGGTTTGGCGACAACATATGTATGTTGTCGCCAAAACTAATAATTTGATTTTTTTAAATTTTAATATCTTTAGCGACGACCATATAGTCATCGCTAAAGATGGTTTTGGCGACAATATATTTATGTCGTTGCCAAAACTAATAATTTTATTTTTTTTAAAATTTTAAAATCGTTAGCGACGACAAATAATCGTCGCTAAAGATGGTTTTGGCGACAACATATGTATGTTGTCGCCAAAACTAATAATTTGATTTTTTTTAAATTTTAATATCTTTAGCGACGACCACATAGTCGTCGCTAAAGATGGTTTTGGCGACAACATATTTATGTCGTCGCCAAAACTAATAATTTTATTTTTTTTAAAATTTTAATATCTTTAGCGACGAAATTTGAGTCGTCGCTAAAAGTTACGTCGCCAAAGCTTGATTTTCTTGTAGTGAAAAGAGCAATGTGTTCTGTTTTTTGATATATTAGAATGTATTTTCACTTCTTATTTATAATGAATATTTATTTTTAATTATGATAATATAATTTAATAATTTCATTTTTTTATAATAATTTATTAATTTTTATACTTTATATCAATATACTTATTTTCAATTTTAGATCCCCTTAGTATAGATCTCTGGTTCCGTCCCTACCTTTGGCAGCGGCATATGGTCTAGCAGTCATGAAAAATATAGCACTTGGGTAATGGGATTTGATTTTGAGAACAAGATTTGTTCTGTCCTGGAGTAATGAGTAATGTTTCAGTCTCAAATGGTTTAACATGAATAGCATCTACTTCAACAATTGTGAGGGTGTGATTTGCTATGTTGAAGAAGAGTTCATCATTGAGTGCAGCATTGATTAAGGGAAGAAGGTAAATTTTTCCAGGCTTCACCTTCAGCTTGTATGTAGCTGTCAACACCAATTTATGTAAAATAATCAAACAAAATGCTCGTAATCAAATATATATAATATATGTTTCAATGTAATTTACAACTTTTCACAATGAATAATGTCGACTACGTAGAATTTGACACCTGTAGCGGAGCAGTTATAAAGTGTTCGTGGAAGCCCGTTGATGGTATAGGCACCAGAGACGTTTGGGCCTGCACCTGTTTGAAGAGCTTGACTAATGATAGCTTCAGGATCTGAGTTGAACCACTCTCCTGAAATATAAGAATGTTGTTTATGTAAACAAAATTTGTCTCGTCCAAAAAAATCCAATTTTGTCATTTATCATTATATATAGTTACCGAAGATGATGGGAACTTCTTTGTAAGGTTTAGCAAATGGGTAAGGAATTCGACGCTTGGGAAGAATGATGATAGGACCATGGACAGTTGATCTTAGCCACGATAAATGAGCATGCCACCAGAGTGTACCTCTCTGCCCAATAATGGTGAAGTTGTAAACGTAGCTCTGTCCTGTTTGAATGGGGCATTGAGTTATATATGCTGGTCCATCAGCCCATCCACTTCGTAGCCGTCGAATTCCGTGCCTGTTCAAAGCAATCATGCAATTAGTACTATCATGGTGTTATATGTAATATATATCCATGTAACTTAAAAGAGCAAAAACAGTTTTTTTCTTTTAATGCAAGTGCATATTTATAATACCAATGGATGGAAATATTGTTTTGAATATGGTTAACGACTTTGATAAGAAGCTGATCACCCTCCCTTGCTATTATACAAGGCCCTGGAAACTTTCCATTTACTGATACAATGCTCTTGGTGTGACACAGACGCGTTACGTTTTGCAATTTGATCTACAAAATATCAAGATAAAATGCATTTATGGTTAAAATGGTTATATATATAGGTATAGATAAACCAGCCTGCAAAATTGAGAGATATATTGCATTACACATACATCAAACTTGTAGTGTCTTGTGATGCCAAGCACTTGTTCCGGAAGGAGACACGAGGTGATAAATGCTATTAAGACAATTCCCAGAAATACTGGCGATGAAAAAGTAGAAGCACCCATTTGGTTTTTCGATTTTCTGTTTTTTACCTTGTTTTATCTCCTTTTTCCCTTTCAGAAAATGGTTAAGAGAGTTCTCCTAGGCAATTGGTCCTTGTTGAGTACATATTGATCAGAGATTGTACGGTTGCAAATATATAGAGGAGACCGGTGAGGGAAGGGTAGTGTGTTTGGTTGATTAATTAGGTGTATAGTTTAAGGCTAGATCAGAAAATACTTGAATAGGTGCAAATGTGCAATAGCTACTTTGAAATGACCAGTTGTTAGAACTACTGTATTAGAGTGATGTCAAAGGTAATCAATAGTTTCTTTGACGGCCTTCCATTTCAAGTCAAATCTTGTCTATTTTAAATGATGCATCGTCTTCATGTTTTACTTGATTTAATATTAACTTGCCTCTATGTTTGCTTCTTCTCTTGAATGAATAGAGACTAATGAATCAATTTCATCCAAAATTTTGGTAAAAAAAAATAATGTACATCTCAGGTCTATCACAACGCCCATCTTCAATTTCGCGGTTTTACTGTGTTCTAGAAAATTAATTGGCACCTTATTAATGATTTTCTTTTTGGTTTATTTTCTTCTAATTGATGGTGATGTATAGTTTTTCCATGAATCGTTAACCCAAGTTATATATATTTCTGATGATTATCTATTGTTGGTTTATTTAACTATATTAATTGTTCTTTCGTTGTAGTCCCCATATATATATATATTTTATTTGGTATTTTTTGATCTGTTGTTTAATACATAAAATATTTCTATTGTTTCTGTTATCTAGCTACCACAGGGGAAATTAAGATATAGAAGAACAAAAATTTTAAATATATAAATTTCCTTACACATGCTACCAAATCTGTTAAAGTAGTTCTATAATTGATTTTTCAAAGGCAATGCAACGATAAAGTCACCGACTTTAGGTAAAAATGGCATATCAAAACTGACTTTCAGAATCAAAAGCACCGTGTGATATACATAGTATAAATTAGTGTTACACATAGAACAGATTTCGACACATACTGCAAGCTGATCAAAGTAAGGAGGCTTTGTCACAATTATTTAGTCAAGAGTATTATTAATTTAGCATTAAATAATAAAATTATAGCAAGAAATGAAATATGGTACTCACACATATATGCATGAAAGGATATAAATATGTAAGTTAACATTTCAACTGCAGATGCTTCGTAATAAAGCAAATGAAATGAAAGCTCGCCTGGGTTTCTATCAAGCAGTCATTTTAGAGCCAAATGTGTGTACTATAGTATATTTAATTTTCTATTTCGAGTGAGAAGACATCGTAGATGATTAGTAGGGCAACCTCAAGAGACGCTATTTTCTCCCAAGCAGGCTGCCGTAAAATATATCTTATGTATTAAGGGATATGTGCAAAAAGTCCAATTTAATTGGATTAAAATGTGGGAAATGAATATATATCAGATATCAGTTTGATGTTTATCAATCAACTGTAAAATTTGCATCCGCAATGAATCTATTGGTAGTTTTACCAACTTCCCGACTCGTTCTTCATAATAAATAACGATTTATATTGAAGCATTTTCGAAAAATTGTTTTAAAGCTTCTAGAATGTGAATATTGTACGAACATGTATAATAGAAAACTAATCAGATATTAGTTTTTTATATTATACTTATGCAATAATCGCTTTGATTTTGTAATTAGTTTTTCACTATTATTTCATCAAAATTTTTTCATAGATTAGTTTACCTCAGAATAATTGTATTTTTTAGCTTGAAAATACAAAAATTAGTTAATTTTTTTAATTTAATAAGATAAAATAAATTTATATATGAAATAGATTTTTTTTTAAATATAAAACTTATTAAAATAACACTAGCTAACAAAATGGAAACACCGAACGAAAATAAAGTTTCTTACTAATTGCATGGTTGTTTGTATTATTGAAAATTAGTTGTTTGTATTATTGAAAATTAGTAACAGATGAATTTAACTTGAAAAAATTATAGAGCACGATTTTAATAATTTTTGCCATTATATATTTTTATTTCATTTTCTTCTTCTTCATTTTTTATTTTTTATTTTTTATTTGCTTCTTGTTGCTGCTCTTCTATATTATATAGAGAGAAGACACATTTTAATAAACAAAATTTTTATTGTATATTTTTAAATATTTTTTTGTGTCATTACTCATGTTAGCCACGGAAACCAGATTTGGCTGCTAGTTCCTCAAACTGCTTTTCAGTTTTCTCCTTTCCTCCTCTCAAGTTAGCTAACATGAGTAAATCATGTCCACAAACAATGAGAGAAGAAACTTACTTGGAATTACAAGAGCGGATTCCACTTTAATAATCTTTCGACGTGGAGGTTACTACCTAAGTGAGAATATAGACAGAAGTGAGCAGAACAGATCGAAGAATTTGATCAAATGAAGTAACATTCGTTCGACTAAAAACGGCTTATTTTAGTCCAAAGAACAGAAGAAATATTATATAAATGAATGAGATTTCTCGATTGAACAAATCAGGGCATTCATTTAGTTGAATGAGGTCACCAACTTTTTCAAAGAGTAGTATAAAGTTCGGTTGAATGAATTGAAGTATTTGTTTGATCAAATCGTAAACAAATAGACACTTTTACATTTTTCTGTATTTTGTGTTGGTTTGTTTATTTTTGAATTTGAAGAACAATCATGTAATTTTATTACTCTTCAGTTTTTAGTATAAATAGATGATCTCAATTAGATTATTGTATTCAAGTATAGACAGTCTTGTTATAGTATAATCCGATGAGTTTAAGTATCGTATCTACAAGAAGAGCTTTCTGAAAAGTCCAATTGATTTATATCCAACCAAGGTCCAATAGCAAAGATCCAAAGTAAAAGTAAAATATATGATAGATAAATTTTAAGAGAAGAATTACCAAGTAGAGATTAAATGTAAATTAAAACACCAAAACTTTGAAAATTGATATTTTAGGATAATCATAGTAAACAAGATCTCTTATGTTAACTCAATTGAGATTAACTAAATAGTTATCTCAATCGGAAAAAAAAAATCATTTTATGCATAAAAATATATATTTTCTTCAAAAAATCAATATTTGATTAAAACTATGCCTTTAAATTAATTGATAAAAACATGTAAAAAAAGTATTTATGGCATTTAATGTTCCAAGCATTTTTTGTGTCATATGTTTATAATGAATCAAAGAAAATATTTCTAAATATTCAATGTACCAAATGTCTACAAAAAAAATAAAGAGTTTAAATGTTTAAAAATATTTTTCAAAACATCGATATACAAATAATAAGATAGGCACTTAATATTGCAAGCAAAAGTGGATCTAGAAAATATACCATACATCCTTAATATCAACTTTCTAGCTTTAACTAGTATTTTACAAAGATATAGAGATGAGAGAATGAAATTTTATTATAAAAATGTGTTACAAACTAAATCTCTTTCATCCTTAGACCATAAAATAGAACTTTTATTTATAGGTAAACATAAGAGCTAAATGTCGAAGTAGGTAATTATAATATTTGATAATTAAGTTAAAAATTTTGACAAATAAAATCGAAAGATTCCAACACCATAAAAATGTTATGGATGGCCTCAAAGATCAATGATTCAGCTTTCGTGACAAACATGAAAGTTATAGATAATTGACTCATCTTTCATATTCCATTTGTATTAGATAAATCCAAAATTTTTATCAAACGATATGGGTAAAATACTGAAGCATGGTCAGGCTAGACTGGAACAATAATTGGGTTTGCTTAATGGTTTTAAAAATATAGCCTAGAGTCTGAATTGATGATTGGATCAAATATAAAACTTTTATCCCAACAAGTTAGCTTTCCACTAAATCAAGATTCACCTTAATATCTCTCTTAGATGAAAAGTTATGGCCCTTTTATGTTCACTGCATTAAAACAAAAATTAACTGAAATTATAAACAAAGTAAATTTTACATCAAAAACTAAAAATATACATATATGGAGAGAGCTAATCATACTTTAAAGTGTAAAATAATGAATTTAAACCTTAATGCATGTAAACTTTTATATACTCATCACATTCCTCAACCAACTTATTGCTAGTTCCTTAATAATACAAAATGTTAATATTTGATAATAAATTGAAACAAAAACTCACTTACAAGGTATTTATTATTTCACTTTTCTTTGATATTTTCAAATAAGTAAACTTTCAATCACAAGTCTCAAGTGCAACCACAAATCCATCAAACAAAAAATCTATAAACCTTCTTTTGTACTTAAAGTGACACATAAATTATGGGGCTTCATTGAAAAAGAGAATAAAATTCATTCTTATTATTTCATAGGAATTAACATCCTTTGAGCAATTTTATTTAATAATCATATATAATAATCATAACTCAATTCCTCGATCAATGATATCCAGACTAGTTGGTCTTAGGATATTAGATTTTAAGATACCCCTTTGAATCTCTTTAGGAAATGATTTTAAACTTAAACATATTCATAACCTAATTTATCAGTCAATGACTCCCAAACCAATTGGACATAGGGCATTAGGTGTTAAGACACCCCTATGAGCCTCTTTAGAAAATTATTTTAATTTTAAATAAATTCATAACCTAATTCATCAATCAATGACTCTCAGACGAGTTGGCCTTAAAGCATCAGGTGTTAAGACATCTCTATGAGCCTCTTTAAGAGATGATCATTTATTTATTTATGATTTTTTCTTCTTTTTTTAATCATTAGATGTAACTCTAATAAAATCATCAAAAAAAATATTGTCAAATTCTCAACTTGCAATCCACAATCATGTATCAAATTGTGTGTATGATAAGAATAATTTATAAAATTCTTATTCAATAGATTTATGGATTCAACTATTTAACAACTACTATAGAGAATTCACATATTTAAATAATTCAAACAAAAGTAAATAACAAAAACTTGCTATAAACTTCAAAAATCAAAGCCAAATGATAACAAAAACATACAAAAATAATTTGTTTAAAAGTGACACTACTAAGATGTGTCTTACGAATTGAAAAAGAAAAAAAAATCATTTACTCAGTCATATTTATAGAAATTGGACATTGTTAGTGAATCTTTTTTTTAAACATATACAAAACTAACACATAGAAAATACAATATGTAATGTCAGCTATCCGTCCCCCCAACCAATTTAAGACATTATCCTCAATGTCTAAATATAAAAAAGTAAAGTATAGGAATATCACCTGAGTTAGCTCTTACTAAAAAGATAAACATATAATATACATTATCTTACAAAGGTTAATGACCAATATTTAGCAAATATTCTCATTCATTTATTTATTTATGAAAGAAAAACAAACATGCTTTTAGTCAAATCATAAAAATTTACAGTCAAAGCGTCTAATCTAGCTTACGTTTTTTAGTTTCTTCCTCAAACTAATTTATATAAGCTATTATCGGATCAGGTTTGTAGATAAAGTTTTCTAATTTATCAATAAACTAATTAAGAGTTGAAGCAATGACTAAGATTCGTCATGTTGAGTGTGAGATAAAACATTGTTCTACAGCTTTATCAAGAAAAGTTAACAGATTATCAAAGAAATTGTTAATATTTAATAGACCCATAAGTTTTTGATGAATATTCAGTTAAGTTCAAGAAGCAACCTGAAAAAATTACAGATCATTCTAATAATATGTTTATGCATAGAGGATACCTGTAGCTCTTCTCCAATTATCATCCTTGTAATTTTTTCCTCAGTTAAAAGTATATGAATAATACCTAGAGCTTGACTATGTCTACAAATATAACTGCGGATATACACCCCACTAACCCAAAGCTACCTCCCCTATAGACCAAATGAATTCTTCTTTCGACTAATACCCTTCCCAGATTATTTGCTGCATTAACAAACTTTATATCCTTTTCAGAATTAGACTCATAAAAGACACATAAACTATGAATATAATAAACTAAGAGATTTTTTATTTTTATATTTAGCTTAACTTTGAGAGTGAAGAGAGTGATTATGTATATTTATGAAGAAAAAGAAAAATAATATAATGATATCTATAGAGGTAGAAACCATAAAATAACAAATAGTTTGAAAATAAGCAATAAAAAATCAAAAAATGAATAATAAGCACACATAAAAGTCAAAAAGAAAATAATAAATGCAGATATAAAAATTAAAAACACACTTATTTACAGGTAGTTGTGATTGTGACTCACATCTTCCTCTAATTTTACTTATAGTAATGGGTTGAATGTCCTCTATAGGTCAAGGATAGGCTTCTCATATAATTTTCTTAAAAATTGGTAAATAGGGTCATTTATAGTCAGATTGTCAAAACTAAATCGTTTATGCTCATTCAAAAATAAATTCTATAATTTGACAAGCTTCCTTATATGGATCCATAAGAATGCATCTTAAGAGGCGGTAAGATATTATCTAAAGATCTCTTACTCAATCCATTCTTGATAAATTGAATCTTATCTTCTTGATTATTGAAAATTTTTTAACAAATTACATTTCTTGTTACAAGTTCATCGTGCAATGAGAATTTGATAAAAACCCGAATAATCATTAAAAAATAATAGTAAAAATGACTTACTACTCTTCTTAAAATCTGATCAAAAAATAATATAAAAAGAAGATTTTTTCTAGTAATAATATTTAATTTTTTAGAGATTCATGCTAAAAATGACTTACCTTTTTTATTTTTGACCATTGTAATTTCAAATTTCGTAGGCATTATATGTTTTAGACTTATCCACTTACTATTAGAAATAAGGTAGATAATTCTTTCTTTTTTGCACGTGCGAGTAGAAGAAATAATAACTAGAAAAATATATTCCTCTTTAAAGTAAGCGTATTTTAATCCTTTAAGTAGGGTCTTTAACTTCTGCTTGAGTACTTCACCTTATTTATTGGCATTCAATTGTCCTAAATCTTTAAAATATGGCTTGCATCTTTTGTTTTCCATCACCATTTTGAAATTGGTCTTCTATAATATTTTCAATGATACTATCTCCCTCATTTTTATCATCTTCTTCAATGTACGGTTGCTTGCACATATTAAAAACATCGAGTTTTAATATCATGTTACCAAATGATGTGAACCCTATTCCTAAGATGTATAGGCATTATAGTAAATCCCTCATAAGACTCCTCACATAATGTCGAGTGTAGATTATGCATTAGATAGAGGGAATACTTAAATTTATTTTTGAGAAGGTGTGTGGTATAAAATAATGAGTTTATGAGAAAGATCTAGATTTTTGACCCCAAAATCATCTCTAATTGAGAAAAAGTTCCTGCTTTTTTTTTTAGAGCTCGAAGAGAGCTTTTTGTTGATATATTATGAGTTCCGTGAGGATGCCTGGATCAAAAATTATGACCATTTGAAGTTACGGTCCTAAATTATAAAAGCAGGAGAAGTATCGATACTTGACACTTGAGAACAGAAAATATCGATACTCAAGCATAAGGCAGAAAGTATGGATACTTTTAATGAGAAAGTATCGATACTTTGTGAATAATAATGAATAGTAACACTAAAGTATCGATACTTTAAAAAAATAAGTATTGATACTCTACAGTCATGATGAACAATAAATAATGAAGTATTGATACTTTATAAATAGTGAAGGATGAGGTATCGATTGGAAGTATCGATATATAGGGTGTATGTCACGCCCCGAACCTAGTCGGCCACGTGGCAATCGTCGCGAATACTAGAAATACATCCTATTACTTAGAATGCACTTCTAGAACCCGCAAGGCATTAGTACCTGTTTTCAAACTCATTAACCAACTATAAAACAAAATAAAGGAAAATGGAATATTTTCAATCACATTAACATCAATCTCAATATTTTTATAAAATACAGTACATAGTCTTCTTGGCCAAGCCAAATACATAAAATGTCTTTTATTACAATTCATTTTTTAAACAGTGGACCATAAAGTAAAAACCTGAGTCGAGTACCTGAAAACTTGTTGAATCACACTTCAGTTATGCTATGCCACGCCCGACTACACTATCCTGAAATGAGAAAGTGAGGGGTAAGTATTTGAAAAATACTCAGTGAGTAGACAGATAATCAAAACAGAAATCAGAAGCCTATGGATTGATTATGGCATTTCCTCGTAATCATAAAACCAATCATAGTGAAATGTGACATCATATGTATGATTAGAAAATCAATATCACATCAAATATGCATAACCTCGGTCTATAGGATTCCACCCACTCTATCTGAGTTGTATGGTCGATTCGCAACCCTGGTTGGGGATGTGTGCTTATGTATGAAATCCCTTGATCTATAGGATCCCACCCGCTCCATCTGAGCTATATGGCCGATCCGTAACCCTGGTCGAGGATGCTCTCATAATAGTATAAGGTTATCTTGCTTTAGCCTGGATATGTGGATTCCACCCATCCTATCTTGGACTGTATGGCCAATCCACATTTCGGGGACTATTAGATTCTCCCAACTCCATATGAGCTGTGTGGCCAATCCACAACCATATAGTCATTAGTATGGCACACAAAATTATAACTCAAAATCATCGGCCCATCAGGACAAATCAAATAACTGGTGGCTCACAAGGCCAAAAATGTCATCTATGGCTCACCGGCCAAAATAAGATAAGTAGGCTCACAAAGCCAAAATAACTAGCATGGCACCCCGGCCATAATGCATAATCCATGATGCCACATTCACATACTTACATAACATTAGCCTCCGGTCTCACATCATAATATCAATACATACAATAAGCCTCCGGCCTCACATTCATGACAATGTAGGTTTCACATTCAAACCTATCTCTATCATAAACAAAAGACCAACCCAACCACCACACAACATACATCCAACGCCTCCTCATTTAAGTCATATATACATATTCACATGCTATCCTCTAGCATTATACTCATTCATAAATAACAATAAATGAGTCGAAGGAAAGAATGTCCACTCACAGTCTTGGGATGGGAAACCACCCTCTCGGTATCCTTCTCGCGACGGAGATCCTCCCATCTCGGTTGTCGCTCCTGAATACACACAAACATAGGTCAAAAAGTACGTACATGATGCAATGCATGCTCATGCCACTCTCATACCTCTCTCTCTCTCTCTACTCTTTCTCTCTTTCTAACATATTACTCTCACATGAACCTCGCTCTAAACATATATTTCTAATCAATTTCAACACCATAAGCTAACCAAAACCTCTAATTTACCGGTACCGACGAAAAATTAGAAAATCCCCAATTTTTAGGGTTTTATAAACAGTAACCCTAAAACCTATTCTTGCGATTCATGCGCATCAAAGGCTTAAAATGGAGAAATGAGCTAAGGGATGAACTTACCCAAAGATGATAGAAGTGTTCTGAGTCCTTTGCTCGATTCCCTTACTTGATTATTATTTACCATCACCTTTTCTTCGTGATTCCTCGCGAACCGTCGTGTGAATCTCTGATCAAAGGGGATTTCTAGGTTCTAGTGTTGATTCTCAGTTCATAGGAATTGAAATGGCGAAGTTTCGTGAAGAAATAGGGAAGATCAGCTCACTAGCATAAGAGAGAGTATTTTTTGCTATTTCTAGTAGAGAGAGAAGCAAAGAATTCAAAAATAGGGAAGATGACCTGTCCCCGAGCATAAATGCTGTGAAATCCCCAAAGGTATCGATACGTTTCAAAACATATCGATACCTTTGGCAGAATACTGTTTACAAGCCTTCAGAGTGTCGATACCTTCCTTAATGTATCGACACCTTTTGTCGTAAGTGAGCTTCATCACCGTCACCAACGTGTCGATACCCTTGCGAATGTATCGATACGTTTGGCATAATTTACTGTTCATCAAGATCTTAGGGTGTCGATACCTTTCACCAGATGTATCGATACCTTCCTCAAAGGTGTCGATATCCTTGGCCTCAACCTTAATGCATCGATACGTTTCCCCAAACATATCGATACCTTGCTTCTAGTCCTCCTTCCGAGGACTACAACTTCAATTAGCCATAACTTTTAGTTCGGATATCTACTCGAAACCCATAATATATCAATACGAAGCTGATGAGTACATAAAAGTGTATGTGTATTAAGAGTTAAATTTATTATTTTACACTTAAAGTATGATTAACTCTCTCC
>JAVXUL010011427.1:0-12352 GCA_035590515.1 Trichilia minutiflora | reverse complement strand
TCATTTAAAAGAAAGAAATAAATTAGCAACTGAACAGAATGCAAGATAGAATAATGCCATTTAATTAATCGTAAACAATTTACAATTAATTATAAAAGGTATATACAGAAGAAATAATAACCCAGAACCATATGACACGATTGGTTCTAGGGCATATCTCTAACAGTATATGCACTCTTGGACACATAGTGTGCTCCCATCATACACCTCGAGACACAAGGGCTTGTGGGATATTTTTTGATCAATTTCAGATGAGCTTCAACCACTATCGTGCTCTGTTTTTCATGTACTATTTTTCTATATTTTTATTTAATTTTTAAGGCTATTAAAAATAATTATTTTCTAATTATTATGATTTAGAACAATAATACATTATAGAATTGTTAATTTTTTGCAAAATAAATAAATAAAATGACAATGATAGATAATTAATGATTTTTCCTATCATTAAAAAATAAAATTTGAAGTTTATTTATTAAGGAATTTAAATTTAAAGTTTTAATGATTGTCAATTATCAAAATAATGCAATTATTGAAATTTATAAAAATAATTCATTTTCTTAATTGATATAAAGGTAATTTATTATATATATAATAAGTGTTATTTTATTGCAAATATTTAATGTAATTTTAGGATATACACGATTTTAGTATCTTATTCGATATAAAATCATAAATAACAATAATGGATGATTATGTTATTTTTTATTTTTAAGAAAATTTTAATTATGATTTTTCTTGATTATTATCATCAAAATGATATGATCATTAAAAATATAAGGTCAATTAAAATTTATTAATAAAAATAAATTTAAAATTAAGAAATTAATTGTAAGTTTTATGTTAATTATTATAAAAGTAAGATAATTTTTAAAACTCATAAGGGCAATTAATTTTCTTTGCGTGAAAGACATTATAACAAATGTAATAAAAAAATTTGCCTACCTAAAGAAGATAAATTTTAAGATTGCTTATTTGGTTTGAATATATATGATTTAGAGAATTTTATCTATCCAAAAGAGATATATTTTTCAGATTATGTGTATTTATAGTTTGTTGTCTTCATCATATAGATCATTAATAGAATTATTTATTTTGTCCAAAGGGGAGCTAATAATAATACATACAAGATCTTAATATTGATTATATGATATCTATTATTGTTAACTAATTATAGTGTAATTTTTTCAATAATTTTCCTCGGTTTTAACAATAATAACATTGTGATTAAAATCTAGATTGGTTCTAATTATAAAAAATGAAAGCTTGATATAGAGTTTACTTTGAGTATTATAGACATAAATTTGGCTTTACATATAGATCCACTATCACCACTCACTAAGAATAGCACTAATGATAAGAAAAGCTATTATATCAAATAAAAAGGGAAAATTGCCTTAATCTATTAGTTATGAAGATATCTATTACAAAACATCTGTTTAATGGATTAAATGAAACGGTCAATACTAGAGATCTATTTGCTAAAGTAGAAAAAAACTACAGTTCAGACACAGTTCATATAACAGCTTGGTTTAACCAAATCGAAACCTGGTTTGATCCATTCTCAATTCGATTAAATCGATCAATGTTCTCCCAATTCGATTTAGGGCTCAAAATAACTTTGACCAAAGTCAAACTTGGTACTCTAAGATTTTTTATCTTACCAGATTGATCTGTAGCCTCAAAATTTAAATTTGAGCACTTGCAACTCAAAGATTTTTCGAAGTGTATAAGTAAAGAAAGAAAAAACACTAGTTTTGAATATCATAAACCTACCAACATATTAAAAAAGGATTAATTTTATTATTCCTGATTTATGTGAAAAAAGTATTATTAGACAGATATGAGGTTCGAGACCACTTTGATTCATGTGAATACTGAAATATTTGGAGATCTTGTATATGCAATAACTATATGAAGCCAAAAAGATTGTTCTAGATTTTGAGCAAAGAAACAAAAAGAATTTTAAGAAGTTATATCTACGGTCGCATCTGAATATATATAAGATTAGGTTATTAAAACCTAATCTTTTATTAATCAAAATTGATATAATAAAGAAGAGTAAAACATAAGGGAGTAAGGAATCTAAGAAAGTCAAATAAAAGATAATAAAATTAAAAATAAGAATTAAAGTTTATTTCATAGAAATAGTTACATTGGAGCTAGACATTAGATTTTAGTTTATTTAGAGAATATTTTGTTATGTATCGTCTTTGAGAAAGAATTTAGTTTCTACTTTTCTGTTAGACAAAACTAGATTTTATTTAAATTTAGAAATAACAAAGTTGATTGGTTTATAAACCCAATATTATTAGTAACTATAATCTATTTAATAGATTATATAGATTCTCTTTGTTCCTTGATACTTCCAATTTGTTCCTAAGTATAAAAAATCATATTACTAAGAGGTCACATATCTAAGGAAAGATTATTAGAAATATCATATTAGACTAAGATGGGGAGTATTATGGTAAGTACACTAAAGCTAATAATAAAAAAGGACCTTTGCTAAGCTCATAGAAGAAGTTAAGATAGTTTCTCAATACACCATGTTTGGTACTTCTAAATCAAATGGTGTAGCAAAACATCGTAATTGTACCTTTATAAACATGAAAAATGATAAGCAAGTTAAATATGTCAAAATTACTATAAGGTGAAGCCATTAAGTTAGTGATGTGAGCACAAGTATGGATGGTAAGAGGAAAGGAGAAACGGATGGGATAACATTACCTTAAGGATCAATTACAAGATTAAGGGTTAAAAAGTTCAAGGAATCACTTTAAACTTATATGGGTAGAATGTTAGACGGGATGGAAGCTTATGATGCAATGAAGGTCAATGGAGCTTCACCTAATCAAATTGGACTAAATTTGTAAGATGGGTCCAACCTATGCTTAATTCACCATTTTAAGTTAATAGATAAGTTTTTGGATAGCCCACTACCTGCAATTTATGTTTGGGCTTGCTTTTAATTTTTTTTGATATGTTTAATATAATAAGCATTAGCTTATCTATTTGGGTTTTATTTACTCTAAAGACTTTTTTCTTTTAAATAGCTTATTGGGTTATATCTAGAGATTTTAGTTCTGGGCTTGCTTATTTTGTTGGAAGGCCCAAGTTTAAGATCTAACCTAATTATCTAGGTTATTTGCACTTGTAGAAGTATAAATACCCTAGTCAAAAACATGTATGGGGAGATTTTTGATGAATGAAAAACTTTTGTTCTGGAGTTTTATACTATTTGTTCAAGGCTTGGCTTGAATCTTTATTGCATCAAGAATTGAACATCATCAAGGTATTTACATCCTAGTAAATTTCTGTTCTTGATTTCTTAAACAACTGATTATTTGCGTTTTCATTTGCATTAGTCATTTGGGAGTTTGATAGGTTAGGAGTTCTTCATCTTTTCTTATTCCCTATCAATTGTGTGTTTAGAGTTTTCGGATTATATATATTTAGGATTTTTTACATCATTTTTGGTATAAGAGTAAGGTTAGGATGAATTCTTATTTATCCTAGGTTATAGTTTTCTATTTTATTTTTTATTTATCTTATATATATCAAAAAAATATAAATAGTGATAAAACATGAACAGTAACAAAGCACTTTAGCACTTTAACTTATGTTTTGCGCCTAACTCTTGAATGATTTTCTAGATTGATATATTTTAAGTTATATTATCAATCATTCATATAACATCTATTTTAGTGAATCACAATAATTTTTAGTATTTTGGGCAGCAAACTCTTCATATCTTGCTTGCTCATTTCAATTTATTCCTTTTGGTAGATTTACTTCTAGTATTATCCTTATCTTTCTTGTTAAGTGTTTTCATTGCATTCTTAGTATTAATTTGCTGGTGGTGAGTATTTTATTTTAAAGATTAATTCTAAAGTGCAATTGAGAACAACAAGCTTAAGTGGTAAAAGGCTTGAGTGTGTGAGCTGAAAGAAGGGTAAAAGCCAAAATTTATGTGAAACAGAGTGGAGTGCCTTCTTTGAGTGAATGAGAGAGTTTTATGAGGTCATTTTACTAGCATTTCTTGCAAATTCATAAAATGAGTAATTCCTCAACAAGGAGGGAGGGTAAAGAACCATCAGATGATGAAGTTAATATGACTCCAGACATAAAATTGATGTATAAGACCTTTATTAGACAATTTCAAAGGTTGAATAGTAGGCTAGATGAGTTGGATAAATGGAAGAGAGAGTTGTCACAAAGCTTTCCAAGGAATGGTAGGTAAGCTAATAATAAAAATAGGCATCAAAATAATTTTGATCAAGGTAGTTCAGCTAAAAATAGAAGTGGCAAAGTTAGAATAAAAAATAGAAGGAATAGTAATCTAAATTATATCAAGATGACAATACCTCCATTTAAGGGTAGAAATGATGCTATGGTGTACTTAGAATGGGAGAGAAAAGTGGATTTGATATTTGGTTATCACAACTATTCAGAAGAGAAGAAGGTGAGGTTGGCTGTCGTAGAATTTTCAGATTATGCTTTAGTTTAATGGGTTGAATTAGTGAAGTCTAGAAAGGAAAAATGGTGAATATCCTATTGAGAGTTGGGATGAGATAAAGAGACTAATGAAGAAGCGATTTGTATCTTTTTATTACTATTGAGAGTTACACCAGAAGTTGCATAAGCTTACTCAATGGTTAAAATTAATGAAAGATTACCACAGGGAGATGGAGATGCTCTTGATTAAAGCTAAAATTGAGGAGGATTGGGATGTGACAATGGTTAGGTTTATAGGAGGTTTGAACAAGGAGATAGCTAATATAATGGAGTTACACCATTATGTTAACTTAGCCATGAAGGTGGAGAGATAACAAAAATAAAGGGGAGTAACCAAGTCATTTTTAAATTCCAGAATGGAGTTCAAATGGAATAAATATGATGAGAAGAATAAGGAGAAAGCCATTGATTCTAAGGAGAAGGGGCTAGATGCAAACAAAAATAAGGAGAAGAGTACTTCAACTCAAAAAGGTACTTCTGATTCTTTTTTTAAAACCTCTAAACATAGAGACTTGAAGTGTTTCAAGTGTTAGGGTCATGATCATTATGTATCTAATTATCCTAATAGAAAGATCATGTACATTAGAGATGATGAGATTATTTCTGAATTTGAAAATGATAATGATTATGACGAGAATGTTAGTGATAGCAGCATGCCACCTTTAGAGGATTGTTCTAATGTTGATGATGATGTTGAATATGCTGCTCATAGTCAATCTCTTGTTGCTAAGCGTGCATTGAATCTGAATATTAAAGAAAAAAGCTTAGAATAAAGAGAAAATATATTTTATACTAGATGTTTAGTTGGTGTTAAAGTTTGTAGCATGATTATTGATGGGAGTGGTTATGCTAATGTCTTTGGTGGATAAATTAGGGTTGAAATATATTAAACACCCTAATCCTTATAGGTTACAATGGTTGAATAATAGTGGAGAAATGAAAGATACTAGGCAAGTTGTGGTGGCTTTTATTATTGGGAAGTATAGTGATGAAGTTATGTGTGATATATTACCCATGCATACAAGTCATTTATTGTTGGGGAGACTTTGACAATTTGATAGGTGTGTAATGCATGATGGGTAAAAAAAATTGATATTCCTTTGAGCATAATGACAAAAAAATCACTCTGGCACCTTTATTACCTAAAGAAGTTTATCTAGATCAGGTTAAGTTTCAACAATCATCTTGTGGAAGTTCGGGTAGTGAGGTGAAAAAGAATAATTAGAGAAAAGAGATCTTAAGATATAAGAATAAAGATAAAGATCCAATGGTGAGGGATTGCAAAATTGAGATGTGCAGAAGAGAATAAGTTAGTGAGTGATGAAAATAAAAGAAATGAAAAGAAAGAAAAGAGAAGAGTGAAAAAGTTAAGATACAGCTATATTTCTATGCAAAAGAGAGAGATTTAAAGAGTATATACTTAAGCAAGAGAGCTTTGATTTTGATTCAATTTAAGAAAACTTTGTTTATTAAAATTGACCTTAACCCCGAATTGTCTAGTGTGTTTGTGACTTTATTGCAGGAATTCGACGATGTCTTTCCCGAGGAGATACCCCACTGGTTACCATATAAAAGAAAAATTGAGCATCAGATTGATTTTGTATCAGGACCACAGATTCTCAATCGACCAGCTTACCAAAATAATCCAAAGAAGACATAGGAGTTGCAAAGGCAAGCCTATGAGTTGTTAGTAAAAGGGTATATAAGAGAGAGCATAAGTCTTTGTACTGTACCAGTTTTTTTAGTACCTAAGAAAGATAGAACTCAAAGAGTGTGCATGGATTGTAGTGCGATTAACAAAATCACTGTAAAGTATCGCTATCCTATTCATAGGTTAAATGATATATTAGATGAATTGCATGATACATGTGTGTTCACTAAAATTGATTTAAAAAGTGACTATCATTAAATTAGGATAAAAGAAGGAGATGAGTGAAAAACTGCGTTTAAAACTAAATATGGATTGTATGAGTGGTTAGTAATGTCATTTGGGTTATCTAATGTACCTAGTACTTTCATATCCTTAATGAATTATATCTTGCGTGAATTTCTTGACAAATTTGTGGTTGTATATTTTGATGACATTTTAATTTATAGTAAATGCATAAATGATCATGTCTTATATGTTACGGTTGTTTTGGATGTGCTTAGGAAAGATAAATTGTATGAAAACTTTAAGAAGTGTTCTTTTTGTATGGATAAAGTTATCTTTTTAGGTTTTGTGGTGAGTTCTAAGGAGTTGAGGTTGACTCTGAAAAAGTGAAGGCTATTCAAGAATGACCAGCATCTAAGTCTGTTAGTGAGGTAAGAAGCTTCCATGATTTGGCAAGTTTGTATAAGTGATTTGTTAAAGATTTCTCTAATATTGCTGCACCACTAAATGAAGTTATTAAAAAGAATGTGAGGTTCAAATGGGATAAAGAATAGGAAGATACATTTAACACTTTAAAGGAAAAGTTATGTACTACACCTGTTTTATGCTTGCCTGATTTTTCTAAAACTTTTGAGATTGAATGTGATGCTTCTGGGGTTGGTATAGGGGCTGTTTTGATGCAGGAAAATCGATCCACAGCATATTTTAGCGAAAAGTTGAGTGAACCTATTCTAAACCACTCCACTTATAATAAGGAGTTCTATACTTTGGTGAGAACGCTTGAAGTGTGGGAACATTATTTGCTACCTAAGGAGTTTATCATATATAGTGATCACCAATCACTCAATTACTTAAAGGGATAAGGCAAGTTGAGCAAGAGGCATACAAGGTGGGTGGAGTATATTAAAATATTTCCATATATGATCAAGTATAAGCAATAGAAATATAATGTTGTTGCTAATGCACTATTAAGGAGCTTAGATGGAAAGAAGAAGGCAGAAGTGGTTAAAATAATACATGAGAAAGCATGATAGTAGATTGAGAAAAAGAACTGCATGTATGTATAATAGGCTAATAAGGGTTGAAAGCAGGTTATTTTTGAACCAGGAGATTGGGTTTGGTTACACAAAAGTAAATGTTTTCACAGCAAAGAAAGTCGAAGCTTAATGCAAGGGGCGATGGACCATTCCAGATTTTGGAGCACATCAATGATAATGCATACAAAATAGACTTGTGAGGTGAGTATAATGTAAGTGCCACTTTCAATGTTTCTGACCTATCTCCTTTTGAACTTGATTCAAATTTGAGGATGAATCCTTTCGAGGAAAGAGGAAATGATGTGATGACAAATACAGATCGTAAGAGGAGAGGAGAAGTCGATGAGCTAACATTACCTCAAGAACTAATTACAAGATTGAGGGCCAAAAAGTTCAAGGAATTACTTCAAACTTATATAAGCAGAATGTTAGACAACATGAAAGCTCATGATGCAACGAAGGTCAATGGAGCTTCACCTAATCAAATTAAGTTGAATTTGCAAGATAGGTCCAACATTTTTTAATTCATCATTTCAAGTTAATATATTAGTTTTTAGATAGCCTATTACCTGCAATTTGTATTTTGGCTTGCTTTTAATTTATTTTGATGTGTTTATTGTAATAACCATTACCTTATCTATTTGGGCTTTATTTACTCTAAAGACCTTTCTTTTTAAATAACTTATTGGGTTGCTTCTAGAGATTTTGGTTTTGGGCTTGCTTATTTTATTGGGAGGTCCAAATTTAAGGCCTAACCTAATTATCTAGGTATTTGCACTTGTGGGAGTATAAATGCCGTAGTCAAAAACATATATGGGAAGATTTTTGATGAATGAAAAACTTTTATTCTAGAGTTTATACTCATTATTCAAGGCTTGGCTTGAATCTTTATTGCATCAAGAATTGAACCTCATCAAGGTATTTACATCTTAGTGAATTCCTGTTCTTGATTTCTTAAACAACCAATTATTTGCATTTTCATTTGCGTTAGTCATTTGGAGGTTTAATAGGTTAAGAGTTCTCCATCTTTTCTTGTTCCCTAGCAATTGTATGTTTGGGGTTTCCAGATTATATATCTTTGGGGTTTTTTGCATTAGATAACCACTTATATTCTTATGTATATCCTTAACAAGCCTATGCCCAAAATTTTATTTGATCTATGGACCGGTAGAAAATCGATTTGAATCACTTTTACATTTGGGGCTGTTCTAAAGAAATAAAGATTTATGATTCATTGCAAAAGAAAATAGATTCAAAAACTATTATATAGTTCTACCCGTGGTGTTAGAATAGCTAAATCTCAAATAGGTAAAATTTTTTGAGTTGGATGTAGCTAATGTAAGTCATCCTCAATCTAGTGAATAAGAAGAACCAAAAGATATTGCTTCTATATATGTGACTTTAGTTACTTTTCTTAAAAGAAAAGGGAAAGAAAGCGGTAATCCATGATATATTTAACAAACAGTGCCATCTTTTGTTGAATAAGGAATACAGGTAGACATGCATGTTGAATAAGATATTTTAGAAATTACTCAAGTTCCAAAAATTCCTCTTAGGAGATCACAAGGGCAAAGAAGACCAATAATTTCTAATGATTACTACATATATATGAGTGAGTCAGATTACGATATTGGTTAGATCTTGGATCTAATTACCTTTAATGAAACGACTAACGGTCAAGATTTTGATAAGTGGTTGAGTGTTATGAGAGATGAGATACAACCTAGGTCAGATAATGGAGTTTGAGAAATTATTGAGTTACTTGAAGGATTTAAACCAATAGGCTGTAAAGGGATGGATAAGACTAAAAGAGATAGTAAGGGCAATACTAAAATATTTAAAGTCAGGTTATTGGTAAAAGGCTTCACACATAAGAGAAAGTATAGATTTTACAGAAACTTTCTCACTGATATCTACTAAGAATTCTTTTAGAATCATCATACCATTTGTTACTTATTCTAACTTTGAAATTTATTGAATGGATGTCAAGATAAGTTTTCTCAATAGTCTATATAATTAAGCCTCAAGTATTTAAAGACAATAGTAAGGAACATCTCATCTATAAATTAAAGAAGTTGATCTATGGTTTAAAATAAGTCTCTCATTAATGATATTTGAGGGTTAATCAATGTATCAACATAAGAATTAGTGGGAGTTTACTTCACGAGTCCAAGCAACTCTTGACCACAAGTTTCGACATGAAAGATCTTAAAGAAGCTTCTTATATCTTGGGTATTGAAATTCATTATTATAGATTTCATAAAGTTCGTAGATAATCTCAAAAAGGTATATATATAGATTGAATATTTAAAAGATTTAACATACAGATGTGTGAACCTGAAAAGGTGCTTATTGTAAAAAGTGATAGCTTTAAGAAAGATTAGGATCCCAAGAATAATCTCGAAAGAAATATTATAAAAAAATATTCCATATACATATGCAATTGGCAATTTTATATACACTTAAGTCTATACTAAACCAGATATAACTTTTGTTATGTCCATTTTTAAATCAATACATGTTAAATCCTAAACATAATTATTGGGTTACAGCCAAGAAAGTGATGAGATGTCTATAAGGTACAAAAATTTTTGTACTAATGTATAAGAGGGTTGACATTTTTGAATTAGTAAGTACTCAGATGCAGATTTTGGTGGATGTCTAGATGAACTAAAATTTATTTTAAGTTATATCTTCATGTTGAATGAAGGAACCATTTCCTAGAAAAGTGTAAAGCAAACTTTAACACTTCCTCCACCATGTATACAGAGTATGTGACTTGTTATGAAGCACCTATTCATACTAGTTAGTTCAAAAATTTGATTTTAGAAGTTCAAGTGGTTGATTCGATCTCTAAACCTATAAATATCTATTGTGATAACAATATTGCTATATTCTATTCTAAGAATATAATGAAAATCATAAATCTTAAATATCTATCTATGAATCAACATCATCATAAAATAATATCATTTATCAATATATATATATATATATATATATACATGACAATTTCAAATATCAATCACAAATCCACAAGCCATCAAGTTATTTATAAAGAAAATGAAATATAAAATAATTATTAATTTCAACATAAGATATAAAATAAATATCTAACTTCCTAAAGCATGAAAAGCATTTAAGTTTATAAATAATTCTAATGAAATGAAAACCATTTAAAATAAATCCACTCATAACTTAGGGAAGGTGTGCACTCTTTAGTGTCCCTCACAAAGCATAGATTCTACTTTTGTAGGGTCTGTGCATAATTACACGACTAACAATACTTATATTAATTCTAAAGTTTAAGTAATAATAACCCTATAAACATAATTATAGTAGAATCTAGTTCAGGTTTTCTTATTCATCTTTTAATGATTGAAGCATAACTCATTTTCTAACTATTTAACTGAATTTCAATAGTAAAATCCTATGATCAAATCATAATTTGATAATTGTCAACAATTTAAACTTAATTCGACTTTTAACTTACTGTATCATTTTGCCTCCTATACACAAATTTCTAATTTTTGATAATTCAAACTTTAATTTATTCATGTTACTACCCAAATAGCGTAATTTAAATTGATTTATCAAAATAGGATCTAAATTTATAAAAACTTCTAATTGTACAGTAAGCTACCCATTGTTAATTTAATTTCTTCCAATCTAATTTGAATTTTCTATAATTTAATCATAATTATATCTATTCCACGATCTAAATAACACAATTTAAATAAATGTATTAAAATTGAACCTAAATTTTATAGATAATCAGTAAATCTTAAAATTACAAATTTCTTCAATTTCAAAATTAATACTCAAATTAAGTGAGAAGCCTTACCAATAAGTTGTTAGAGGCCTTAGAAAGGTTTAATTACCCCAATTTTGGGTATAAACCCTAATTTTTACCTACTTAATTTTTTGGTCAAATTAAAAAAATAAAGCTTGCAGAAGGATCGGGTAGTGATAATTTTTAGCAAAAATTAATTGGTTAAAATTGAAGAAATCTAAAAAAGAAAAATTATAAAGGTAGAAAAGAGGGAGAGACAGGAGGAACAAGGCTGGGAAGAAGATGAAAGTTCCCCCTTATTTTTGCCTGTTTATATAATGCCTCTATTAATTACGAAATTGTCCCCGGATGTATAAAAGGAAAAAAATTTGGAAAAAGACAAACAAGATATTTTTTAGGGTATTATACAAAACAACATTGTTTTTGCTTCTTTGGTCGGACCAACACCTGGACCAGTACCCAAATCGACGTTGGTTGTGGTTGTTCGATGTACCAATCCAAGGAGGGGTCTTTAAACCGGTTCTGGCTCATTTTTCCCATAGGGTTTTGTTCTATCCTGATTTTTGTCCTCCTATATTCTGGCCCTATTTTTTTCTTCATTTGATGTTTGATTTCATTTCATTTTCTTTTTATTTGACCATTTCTAAGTTCTCTTTATGTAGTCAATTACTCACCTTGATTAGCAGAAATTCACTCCGAACCTCTAGTGTTCATTGAATTTCAAAATAGAACCTTTCCCATTTTTCATTTAATTCTTTCCAATTCACATACTAAGCCTTTATATAGTATTGATTAATCATTATTTATACCTAAACATGTATTTTATAAAAATGACTAAAATATCCTTATATGATAAAATAACCAAAATATCCTTATATTAAGAAAATGGGGTTTACAAGTTCTATCATTCTTAAAAGAATTTTGTGATTAAAATTCTATGTACCTTAGTATTGAAATATGTGAGAATTGTTGACCTATGTGTTTTTGATGATTAGCAAATTATTTTGTTGATAAATAAATGATTTGTTTGATTAAATTATTTTAAATATTTTGCATTTGTTTGATTGATTATAATGCTTTGATTGTGCTTTATAAAGCTTAATTTATGTTTATATATTGAGCATATATTGC
>JAVXUL010011396.1:0-12354 GCA_035590515.1 Trichilia minutiflora | reverse complement strand
AATAAAGAACAATTTCTTTTATTAATAAATATCAGGTTTATACAAGATCAAAAGCCTTGAAACCGACAACACGAATGATTTCTAGGGCATATACACTAACAAAAATGAGCTTAAGATGAACTTATCCAAGCTGGTAGAAGGGCTCTGAGTCCTTCTTTGCTCGATTCTATTTCTTAACTACTGTTCACCTCAACCTTTCCTTCGTGATTCCTCTCAAACCGACGAGTAAAACTTCGGTCAAAGGAGATTTCTGTGTTCTATTAATGATTCTCAGTTCATAGAAATTGAAATGGTAGAGTTTGGTGGAGAAATGAGAGATATCAGTTTTCACAGTTGAGAGAGAAGGGTTTTTGTTGCTTCGAAAGAGAGAGAGTGAAGAAAATGAAAATGGGGAAGACGATCCCCTCCTTGACGAAAATAGGCTATAAAATCATCCAAAGGTGTCGATACCTTTGGCTTCTTGCTTGCAATGTATTGATACCTTTCTCTAATATATCGATACATTTGGTTATTTACTGTTCACTAAGCCTACAAGGTGTCGATACCTTCCTCAATGTATCGATACCTTTTGTCGCAAACTGACTTCATCTCCGTCATAAATGTATCGACACCCTTGCCAAGGTATCGATACGTTTAACACTGTTACAGAACATAATGTTTGTAATGTATCGATACATTTGGCCCTCAACTCTTAAAGATATCGATACCTTTCTCTAAATATATCGACACGTTTGGCCTCACCCCTAATGTATCGATACCTTTGCTTCTGGTCCTTCTTTTGAGGACTATCACTTCAAATAACCATAACTTTTGGCTCAGATATCCTCATGGAACTCATAATATATCACTAGAAATCTCTCTCTAAGATCTACAAAAGTGATATGAAACTTTTTCTCAATTGGAGATGATTTTAAGGTGAAAAGTTCAGTTCTTTCTCATAGACTCATATTTTATACCACACCTCCTTTCCCAAAATTAATTCAAGTTTTCACACCTTCTCGTGCATGATCTAAACACTACTACATACACAAAAACTCATGAGGATTTTATAATAATACCCATAATTGTAAGGGACGGGTTTCATAAAATTGATATATGAAGTCACTTGGTTAATACACAAAGTGAGTTGGAGACTCAAAAAGCCATCTTTGATTGATTTCAATCCATTTAGTTGGAGTTGGCATCATACCATTTTCAGTCAATGGACTCTTAAATGCACTTATGGATTTTATTTTATTTTAATTAAGTTTGTAGTTTTTGGGGTTATCAATGTTTCAATTAATTTACAGATCATTTGATTTTAGTTTAATACTTTATATTAAATTATTTTTAACTAATTATTCATTTATTTAATTTTATTAAAATTAATAGTCATGATAAAATATAAAATTATAAATTTATTATAAAATCTAAAATTATTAAATAAATATATTAATAATTAATCTAAATGAAAAATATATTAAATTTATGATTTATTAAAAAATATAAAATTATTAAAAATATTAAAATACGATGGGCCTTTAGCAACGATAATATGTCGTCGTCAAATGTTTAATGAATATAAAATAATGAATTAGAAAAATTTATCGACGACAAGTTTTTGTCACTAAAACCATCTTCAAATGTTGTCGCAAGAAAAAAACCTTCTACAACAAACATTTGTCATCATAAAAAATTATTTTTGCAATAAAATTATGTCATCGCCAAAAACACATTTGACGACAACACATTATCGCCTCCAAAAACAACTTCAACGATGACTTATTGTCATCGCAAAAAATAACTTTGGTGACAACATTATATAGTCATCACTAAACTTGTTTCATGACTAGATATTAGCAACAACTTGGCAAAGACATTTTTATCGTCTTTAATACCTTTAGCGACGACTTTTTTAACATTTTGAGATGACTATTATTGTTGTTAAAAGTTAATTTTCTTGTAGTGTAAATATTCATCATGAGAGATCTAATAAGATGTTTAGATTATCCCATTCTATATATATAAATAAAGTGCTAAAAAAGTTTAGAATGAAAAACTGCAAAAGAAGATATATATCGATGTATCATAGAGTTACTCTCTTTTAAAACACAATCAAAGAGAGAATATATGAGTAGGATATCAAATGCTTTGACGATTGGTTTTATCATATATGTAATATTTTGTACAAGGTCTAATATGGCTTATGGTTTAAGTATTATGAGTAGGTATAAGGTTGATCTAGGTGAAGGTCACTGAAAAGCCATGAAAATAATTCTTAAATGCTTAAGAAAGACTAAAGAATTATTTCTAATATATGGAGGACGTGACTTGGTACTTAAGAGTTACATTGACTCATGTTTTTAGTTAGATAAAGATGATAGCAAATCGACTTCAGGATATGTGTTTATCTTGAATAATGGAGATGTAAATTGAAAGAGTTCTAAACAAAAAGTTACTGTAAATTTTATCACAGAAGCGGAATATGTAGCAGCTTCAAAAGCTGCTAAAAAGGATATTTAGATGAAAAAATTTATTGCTAAACTTGCTGTAGGTCCTACTATTATTGATCTAACTTCACTGTATTGTGACAATAATGAGGTTGTAGCATAAGTCAAGGAACTTAGATCTCATAAAAAATCCAAACACATTTTGTAGAGATTTCACATTATTCTCGAGATCATAGCTCGAAGAGATATCCGCATTGAAAGCATGCCTTCATAATAGAATATTACAGATCTATTCACCAAAGCCTTATCTTAAAATATGCATGAAAAACATTTTGAAAAAATGAGTTTTTGTCATAAAAGTGATTGACTTTGAGTAAAGTGAAAGATTGAAAGAGATATGTACCCTAAAAGTTAATCATAATATGATTTATGATTATAATTTATAAATCCCTGGTAAATCTTTCAATTAATAAAATGAGTATTTTTATATTATCTTATTTTTACCATGTTGATATGAATATTTGATTTATATATAATAATAAAGTTCATGAATATATACAATACATATTATTATAATAAGACCATATGTTGGTAGTGTCATTTCTAAATATTTTTGGTCATATGACTATAAAATGGGGCATTTATAGTATTGTATAAACTAATATACACTACCTTTACTCTATATGATAGAGAATAATTAATCTCATAAATTACTTGTGTGAAGACATTAAAGGAAGTATGTAGGTGCTCATTAATTTAGTATGAGTTGAACTCGTACAATTTATTCAAATGCTAATTATACTTAATCGTCAATTGGACATTCATTGTATTAGTTGTGTAAATAATTCTTAAACTTAACAATATCATAGTTATCATGTGAATGAATTACTACACTTTAATACTATTCAAGATAAGTATGAATTAAAGAATGTGATAGGTGGTTACTGGATGTGATAAGATATTTATGGAGACATATAAATGTTCAAAAAAGGATCCGTTAGTTTTAATACTTGAGGTAAAATTCTCTATATGAATCACTCAAATTTAATTCATGAAATCCTCGAAAAGGGTAATACATTGTGTGTAATTGATAAATGTGTTCTCAATGCTGGTACACAATAGAGTTGTTATCTATTATTTATTATACATAGCATCAAATATGAAATGATTTAACGATAATAGCATATCCTTGATTCAATCAAAGTATTGTGTGATAAAAGGATTGAATTATACAGTAACTAATGTCAAAAAAGGTTTAATATTAAAATTTTATACTTTATTATAATCCAGGGATCGTATTGTATGGCTATGTGTCAATATTAGTTTGAACACATATTTGATTAATCTTATTAAAGAATTTAATTTGGTGATACAATCTACTACCTGCTTTACAGTGAATATACTGCGCCTTACCCGTTAATTAACTCGAATTTTCTTGATTTATATTATGCATCACTTTGATATGTTAAGTTAAAGTAATTATAGTTATTAATCTAAGTGTAATTATGGTATAAGTGATTAATGTTAATATTTCATCCTAACAAATAAAATTTTAACAAGTGATATAATCTTAACTTTATACTTGTATAATAAATGTAAAGTTTATATACATGAGAAGTGTATTCATTTTGATCACACATTTAGCAACATTATTTTTTATATAATTAATTTAATTAAATGTTAATTAAATTAAAAATTATAAAAAGGGAAATAGTGGATTAACTATTATTATAAAAAGAAAAGAAAAAAAATAAAAGAGGAAGAAACCAAGTTCTTGCCATGAGCTTCTTACCATGCTTTGGTGATCAAATTTTGATCATTTGGTCAATTACAAGATGAATTAAAATCTTTTGAAAGTGTTAAAAATTTTTATGTGATCAATTTCAAATATTGAAAAGCAATTGTAAGTGCTGGAAATCCTAGAATTTTGTATGGAAACTTAATTCAATCAAAGTATTTTGATTCAATTTAAGTAAAGCCAAAGAGAGAAAAAGAAAGTCAAGGGCATCACTTTTTAGAGATTCTATTTTTATTCTCTAAAGCTTCAAAAGTTTAATAAAAGAAACGGAAACTTGAAAACAAGTTATGTTTTCTTATAAGAGTTTTAATTTTACCTATTTAACTCAATACCCAGGTTCTTAGCATGTAAAATTTAAATTTTATGTATTATGACACATAACATACTAGAAACTTACACCAACATCAGTGATTGGCAGAATTTTCATAAAATCCTCATGTTGTATCATGCCTATATATATATTTATGAAATCATCATTGGGTTGGCATGGATGAGATAAATTATTGATATTTTGGGATTGCTCTTGGTCAGAGTAATCAACAAAGAAAAGAGACCAATCCGATATTTTAATATAAATAGGTCATGGTTTTAAATAAATAAAATATTTTCTATATTTTATTAAATGTTCATTTAAAATACTTTTTATTTAAATTATTGCTTAACTTATTTTAATTACTTGTTTTATTTACTTGTCCATTCATAAAATATACTTCTGTATACTCACTTGCCCATACTTCAGTTTTAAGTAAACCCAAGTTTAACGAAGCAAAGGCATGGTGATGATTGCATCAGGGTTTAGAACGCTTAAGTATATTTCTATATTCGACTCACAGTTTTTTATTTTAAGTCCACGGGAAGTCTTATATTTTTATATTTCTAAACATTTTGATAATGATGTATTTTTGAGGATTGTAAAAGAATTTTATGAAACTATATATTTTATTTATTTTTATAATTTAAATATATATTTTTTGGTGGATTGTGTTTTAAATATCTTAGAGAGATAAATTTATATTATAATGATACATATATATGTTGAGATAATGATGATGTTGAGTTTGAAACAGTTTTAGTTATTTTGGAGTGATGAGATTTGAATGATTTATTATTAGAGTTTGGATTGTGTAGAATAAAAATTGAGAGTGATTTTAATCGTTTTGATTTTGTAAACATATGTTTTAATAGCCTTTCAAGCTTTTGATGTATATTTTGAAGTTTAGAATGTATATTAAGAGTTTGTGACAATTATCATATTTGATCTTATGAATCAAGCAATTATAAATATACCTTATATTTTCTTTTATGGCATATACCATTCAAATTTGAAACTATTAACAAATACTCCCTATATTTTTAAAAACAAATAAAATAATTATAAAAATTCATAAAATTATATAAAAATTATATAAAATACAGAAAATTAATCAAATTTTAATTTTATGTATTTTTAATTTGTAAAATTTTAATTTATAAATTAAAGACAATTTATAAATTTTTTATGTCTTTAAATTATAAATTTTATGTATTTTATATAAATTTTTATATCACCCATTTTTAATTTATAAATTTTTTATGTTCTTCAAATTATAAATATTATAATTAAAATTTATATATTTAAAACTTACTAATTTTTTTTTATAATCTTTGAATTATAATTTTTTAATTAAATTTTGGGTAGTTTATATATTTTTAATTTGTGATTTTTTATATTCTTCAAATTATAAATTTGATAATTAAATATAATGTATTTATATAATTTTATGTATTTTTAATTTTTATATTCTTCAAATTATAAATTTAATAATTAAAGTTTAAATATTTTATATAATTTTATGCATTTTTTATGTTCTTATATAAATTTTTATAATTAAATTTAATATATTTTATATAATTTTATGTATTTTCAATTTTTAAAATTTTTATGTTCTTCAAATCATAAATTTTATAATTTAATTTTATATATTTTATATAATTTATATAATTTATATATTTTCATAATAAATTTTATATATTTTTTAAATTATAAAAGATATTTACTATCAATTTTAAATTAGAGAAAATATCTATGATAAAAGTATATACAGAGGGTATTTTTGAAACAAAAGTTATTTGTAATTACTTGAAATTATAAAAAATATTTGTCATTCTCCCTTAATTTATAATACAAACCATTTAAATAAAAATATTATAAAATAACATATAAGATTACAGATTTTATTGGAGGAGAATTTGCTAGAAATAATAAAATTACTGGATGCTTAATGTGAATAAATAATGTTAGAAATATAAACTTTTTTTTTTACAAACTAATTTATACAAATTGACGTAATGCACTCAAATCAATGCAATTATTATTAATAAATAATATAAATTATAGGACAACTAATTTAATTACACTACATTAATTTATATATAAGAATTTGTATTAAAATTTCTATCTTTAGTCAATGTGAATTTAATTAAACTTGTAGTCTTTTAACTTTTTTTTTTTTTTTAAATAAGCAAGATATTTTATTAAACCAACATCAAACTTAAATTAATAATAAAAAGTAGATAAAATAAAATTAAAATACAACTAAGGGTGATAATTCGGATGAGTGGATTGTCTCTGTCATTTTAATAAATTTATAATATTTTTTGTATTAATTGAATCCAATTTATTTATTAATAATATTAGGAACCCTCAAAATCCTGATATAATTTATTAATTAATTATGTCATTTATTTATTAAATAGATAATATAATATTACATAATTATTTATTTATTAATAGATAATTAAGTCATCGACTTACTATTTAATTAATTAATAGAAAATCTTATCTATTAATAACTATTCATTTAAATATTAAAATATAAATAATTAAAATTACTATTTTATTTAGATATAATTATTTATTTGTACGTATTTATTCATTTAAATACGATTATCTGTTTGAACATGATTATTCATTTATCTAATCATATTTTAAACGAATAAACAAATATAAAAAGTTAAACTTGAATTTAATATGATTATTAATCATGTAACTTTAATATGATCTAATTATTATTAGTATCAATATTTTTAAATTCGAATTTATTTAATTACATTAAATTTATATCTAATAATCGATTCAACTTAAATTACTATTTTTAAATAAATCCAAAAATCGAATACATAACTAAATAGACAAAAAATATTTTTTAAGATTTGATCCTAACAAAATTTACCTTTCCCTCTCTTTTTCTCTCTGTCATCTTTTTTCTAGCACTTCAATTAAATCCTCTCTCTTCACCCTTTTTGATAAAACTTTACTTTTATTAGTTATGCGATCCTCTCTTTTATTTATTTATTTTTGTAATAAAGATAGACTTCTACGTAATTTTTATATATGATTACGTGGTATAGTTTTATTTGATATGATTTGATCCTTGTGGATCAACTATAATTGTGTTTGATGTACCGTGTGGTGTTTGATTAGAATGAAATATTTCCTATTTAAAAAAAAAAAAAAAATTGGAACAGAGCTGAGTATACCAAGCCGAAAATTGGAATTTCATTCCTTAAATATTAATTATTTTATCCTTATATTTAAAATGATTGACAGTTATGAATATCCTTATAAAATATTGATAAATTATTCCTAAATTAAATATTAATTACAAGAATTAATTTGTATAAATTATTAAATTACATTCAAATTTATTATTTTACTTCAAATTAGGTATTAAATTATTATCATTTTCGCGACTCAAAATACTCGGGCCAGGGCCAGGGCCAGGGTAGGCTAATTCGCAATCCCTAGTTACACCAGTTCTTGGAAAGTGCAGTGATTTCGTTTAGTTTGGATTGTGATTACTAATTAGCTTTGTTGTAGTAAACTTTGTTTGGCACCTTGATCATTTATGTACTCAATTAATTTTTTTTCCTTAGTGCTAATATTTCTCTTTCTCATGGTTACAATAACAATAAATTGACTATACAAATTGCTGTGATAATGTTATATAATTGCTATATATCCCTTTTAATTTATTTTTTTACTCTAGTAAATTTTTACTTACTCTAATAAAAATATAGGATATATGGTAATTATAGGATAATTCTACTTTAGTTTATATAGAGAATTTATATTCCTAATGATTAAGCTTTCTTAGCCTATGTTCAAAAAAAGAGGTCAACAAAATTTTTACAATCTCAACAAATAAAGATAAAATTATTTTACAATCATATTAAATAATACTGGAAACTGAAAAAAAAAAATTAGGTAATTAAGAATACAAGAAAGATATGTATAAAAAAATAAAAATTCAAAAGATAAATAGTGTACTTAATTAAATTGATTAAACGAGAGCAAAAAGAGATGTATATATGCACTTCTATTTCATTAATTTGTACTAATAAGACAATATCAACTGGACTACCTGGTGGATTAAATAATCAAACTGACACCAATTGATTAATACAAATTAATATAATAGAATGCATGCAAATTTTGGCGCAAGAAGAGATTAAAATGGTAAAAATGTATGAATGATATCGATTGTAATGCTGAAAGTAGTTATAAAGAATGGTGAATGTGAAAAAAAAAACGAAAAAAAAAAACTGTTTTTTCAATATCTCAGAGAGTGGTGCATAGTTGTATTTATACACAAAAGAATACCCTATTAAGGAATTTCAACCTTACTTCCTAAAAATTTGAGATTGACTAAAAATTTAAGAAACAATTAATCTAGAGGGAATTGTATGTAGATAGAAATTAAAAATTGTTTTCTAGCTATACATAACTTTCTCATCGAAAATAAATTTACAGAATTTCAACACAACTGGTAAAAAGATATTTTCATTTCCAGCTTGCTTGTAAATCTCTTGAAAACTAGAAGTAGGTAGCCTTTTGGTTAGAACATCTTCCAACTAATCATTTGAAGATATGTAAAGAGTGTAGATTAGTCCATTATCCAAGTTTCTTCTTATGAAGGGTTAATCTATTTCATTGTGTTTAGTAGGATTATATTGCACCAGATTATGTACAATATTAATAGCAAATTCATGTCACAGTAAAACTTCACAGGTCCTCCCCGCTTGACTTTAAGATCATGAACGATTATTTTAAGCCATAAAAGTTCATGAATTCCATGTGCTATTGCTCTAAATTCAGCCTCAGTAGTTGACCTTGCAACTACAGTATACTCTTACATGTCACTAGATTACCTCCCAAGAAGGTATAGTACCTGATGTGGATCTTTTATCTATTATAGAGCCAGCATAATTTGCATCAGTATATGCTTCTAGGTTAAGTTCTCCATTCTTCTTGTGTAAAATCCCTTTACTTAGTGTAGCAGCTTGCCAGTGTTTCTCCTTTAGATCATGCATGTGTTTACTACACTGATAGCATAAGTTATATCTGACCTAATGTGAGATAAATAGCTCAGCCTTCCAACCAATATTGGATATCTCTCTCTATCTATTGCACTACCACATTCGTTTTCACTCAACTTGTGATTAGGTTCAGTAAGCGTACTTGTTGCCTTGTAACAAGCGTTCCAGTTTCCTTAAGGAGGTCCAACACATATTTCTATTGAGAAACAATGATGCCTTCTTTGGAGTATGCTACTTCAACACCTAAGAAATACTTCAATCTTTCGAGTTCTTTAATCTCAAACCCTTTAGCTAGTCAATTTTGGAGTGAGGCTTTTCCGACTTAGTTATCTCCTATTACAATAATATCATTCACATATACAAGTAAGATTCTTATGATCAAATATTTTATAAAAAGAGTGTGGTCTCTTTAGTTTTGTTTATACTTTATTGCCAACATTGTTTGAGAAAAATTATGGAATTCTCTTTTTAATTGAACCTATGAAGAACCAAACAAATATACCAAACACAAATATGGATAGTAAAATAATGATCAACACAAGTTAATTTTTTACATAGAAAACTCTTTTAATTTGAAGGATAAAAATCACGAGATTGTTCTCAGAGTCCACCCAAATATTTACTATAAATTTTTAGGTACAAACCTAAATCTAATAGTTACAAAATTTATCCTATAATTACTAATAATAATAGAGTAAACACTCTTAACAATTCCAAGTAAATATCAAAACAAAAACAACTTAAAAATTGGTAGAAAATAAAATTTTCTCATATAAAATAAGTACATTTAAAATTATTTTCAGATCTGAGTTATAATAATTCAAATGATAAACCAACCGTTCAGATTGAAAAGTAAAATGTCCTGAATGTACCTTTAAAATTTTAGCTCGATTGGATGATAAATTATTCTCTGATCATTAAAAAAACAAAAATTGAACATAAAAATTTCTGGAAACCTTGTTGCTCATTTTTTTCTTCTATTGCTTTGCTGTTTTTCTACTCTTTTTCTTCTATTTCTTTTTGCTGCCATCACTCTGTCATTTGCCCACACCTTCTGTAATTGAGCTACTGCCCCTTTTTATTGCAACTGAAGAGTTTAATTTAGGTTGTAATAATGATTGGGCCTTGGGTTGAAACTAATGGGTAGAGCCCAATAAATCTCCCATTCCAGCCCAACTAGAGAGAGATCATAACTCGAACACATCGTGTAAAAATTATGTGAGCCTCAAACCAACAAAATTCAAATTTCTCCTTTAGAAGTGTCTTAATCATCATATCAACACCATTGTTATCTGTATGTACTTTCTTGAGTTCTATCTTTGAACTTCAAAGTATCTTGAATTTAATGAGATTTCACATCAATATACTTAGATTTTGAATAGAAGGTAGAGTTCTTCGCAAAATGTACAGTACTTTGATTATCATATAGCAATATAAAGCTATGTTGATTTAAATCAAACTTCCACGTAAACTCTTTTAACCAAAGCAACTTTTACATACTTCTGTGACTGCAATGAATTCTGTTTCTATGATAGATAAAGCAACACATTTCTATAATTTAGACTGTCATGCTACTGCTTCCTTTGAGAACATTATCAAATAATCCAAAACAGATTTTCTAATATCAATATTTTCTACCATATCTGTCCCACCTTAACCCGTGGATCCCATATGTGATAACCGCCGTAGACCCCTAAGGTATATTCAATCACTCAGAATATATCCCGAGAGCCTGTAAGGCCTTTACAAATTCTGTATAAAACAACACTTTCAAACAAAATCGTCCAAACACCCAAACTTTAAATCTTTTTCTCAAGCAAAATCTCAAAATACTTCAAAATGTAGATATATTTGTCCATTCATAAAATATCTATCAAAATAATAAACAGTGGAGTAAAACCATCCACAATGAAATTCAATTATATAGTTACAAATCTCTTTTATAAATCCATAGAAAAATAACTAAATAACACAACAAGTTCTTTAAATACAAATCCAGTAGACTATATGTCAGCCAAGTGAGTCAATATACATGTATACCTGAAGCACACCAAGTCTGGAAGAAACCACCACCAACAGAAACTCGTCCAACGCTTTCTAAACCTGAAACTGGAGAATGAGAGGGGGGGTGAGTATACAGGAGTATACTCTATGAGTGAACCAAAAACAAATATAAGTGAATGATACGTAATTCATAAATAGAAAACACATTTTGAACTCATCATAAAATAGTTTGATTTAAAATATTTATCTTAGTTTGAAAACTTCAAAACATATATCGAAAATAATTAGATTGGCTCTCTTTTTCGGCGATCACCCTGACCCTAGGCAACCCGAGACCGTTAATGGGTTTTATATGCAGTAAAAACATTCTATTTATAAAAATCCATTTCTAAGTGCAAAGAAATAAATAATGCATGATCTAGTTATAGAAAACCAAGCCCACCACTAACGTTCGTCTCTGATTAGTCACATGATGAGATCCATGACTAACCCGACGAGACTCACAAGGAGTTGAATTACACCACATCATCACAATAACACAAACATACACCATCCCCACTTGTGAAGCCTTCACTCACCTAGGCGATCTCTCAATCAGGCCGACCCTAGACTACCACATATATCACTCACCTAGGTATCCACATCCAAGTAGACTCCCCCAGGTTACTATTAGAAGAGAGGATTTTCACAAAAACCCTAAGGATCTATTATGACATTATATGCATGTTTTTATGGATTTATCAAACTATTTTGATAACTAAGCAT
>JAVXUL010011385.1:0-12356 GCA_035590515.1 Trichilia minutiflora | reverse complement strand
TTTACATTTTGCACTTAAGTTTTAAATTTTTAAATTTCCAATTCACCCCCCCTCTTGGTGTGCCAACTGGGACTTCAGATCACATATAGGATCAAGGTGAAGATTGTGAGATATGATCCAATATGTTGAATTTGTGTGCATGTGCAGAATTAGCTATCAAGAAAGAAGTTAGTTACAGGTTCTTGGTCTTGAATTCTTGTTTCTTGTTCTTGCTGAGTTGGTTGTTAGTTATCAGCTATATTAAAAGAGTCAAGTGTAATTCTTGGAAGATGTATGTTCATCTTTGTATTCATCTTGCTTCTCGGGAAAAATAAAGCTTTATTCTTGGTTCTCAGTTTTATTTTCTTTCTTTGTTTTACTGGTTTAAACACTTGAATATTGCTGAATGATTCCAGCAACTTTTTGCACAATTCTGTAAGCTGTCTTCATTTTTCTGGATTTGATCGAAGTTGGGACTAATAGTGGGAGATGGAAGTTCTGGAGTTGGTTAAATTATTATTACTCGAGTTCGAAGAAATCACACCGGAAGACCTATCGAATGGGTTGTCACCAATAAGGGACATCCAACACCACATAGATTTAGTACCGGGTGTAAGTTTATCAAATCTACTTTATTATAGCATGAGTCTTAAGAAGAGTAGGATATTAAAGGAGAAAGGGGAAGAATTGTTGAAAAAGGGACTTATTTGGGTGAGTATGAGTTCGTGTGCTATGTCAACATTGTTAATATCGAATAAGAATGGGAGTTAGTGTATGTGTGTAGATAGTTGAGCTATCAAAAAGATCATAGTTGGTCATAAGTTTTCAATCCTGAGATTAGATGACATACTAGATCAATTGCATAAAACAATATTATTTTATAAAATTAACCTACAAAATAGTTATCATCAAATTCGTATTAGGCCCAAGGATAAATGGAAGATGACTTTGAATATTAGGGATGGCTTGTGTGAGTCGCTCATTATGTTGTTCAGGTTGAGCAAAGCATTAAGTACTTTTATAAAGCTTATGAATTAAGTGCTCAAGGTTTGTAATGGTGCACTTTGATGACATTCTCATTATAATAAGACTACTGACGAGCATTTGGATTACTTGTATGAGGTATTAACAATGTTGAGAGAGAATAAATTATTTTTGAACCTCAAGAAGTATAGTTTCACGATGGATATGCTATTATTTTTGGGATATATGATTAGCTCCAAGGGAATTAGAGTGAATGAAGAGAAAGTTTGAGTAATCTGTGAGTGGCTGATACCAAAAAATATGAGTGACGTAAGGAGTTTTCATGGATTGACTATATATTATAGGCAGTTCATCTAAGACTAATAGTATTATAATACCAATCACCGAGTGTTTGAAGAAAGAAAAATTTTATTAGGGAAAAGAATTTGAGGATAGCTTTGTCTTGATTAAGGAGAAACTTTGTAAGACATCATTATTAGCCTTGCCAAATTTTGAAAAATCTATTTGAGGTAAAGTGTAATGCTTGCAGAGTAGGTATTATGGTTGTATTATCTCAAGTAAAGTAGTTCGTTGCCTATTTCAGTATAAAGTTTAGTGATACTTAACATGATGGTTGATATATAATGAGAAGTTCTATGAGATTGTACAGACATTAAAGTATTGGGAACACTATCTCATTAATGAGAAGTTTATTTTGTATTTCGACCATCAAGCGTTGCAGTTTTTCAATAGCTAAAAGAGAATTAACAGCGACACGCATGCCCAATGATCAACATTATTGCAAAAATTTCTTTCTAAGTTAGTCTATAAAACCAGAGTGTAAAATAAGGTGGTGGATATATTGAGCTGAAGGCCAACCTTGTTGACAATTTTGAGAAGAGAGATCATTAGGTTTGAAGAAATGAAGAGGTTGTATGAGAATGATCTGAATTTTGCCGAAGTGTAAGCAAAGGTAAAGAATTATCAATCTTCTGGGAATTTCACCTTATAAGGGGCATCTAATATGAGGGAATCAATTATGCATCTCACAATCATCACTACGAGAGAAACTAATTTGGAATTTTCATGAAGGTGGATTAGCCGCACACTTAGGCCAGGATAAGACATTTAAGATTTTGAGAGAAAGATACTATTAACCTAGGTTGAGACGAGATATAGAGTATTTTATCAAGCGGTGTTATGCTTGTTAAGTCTTGAAGAGACAAACGTAGAGTAAAAGGTTATATATACCATTGTTGATTTTGAAAGGTATTTGAGATAACCTTTCTATAGATTTCATACTTGGTCTTTCTTGTACACAACGGACTATGAATTCAGTGTTTGTGGTAATAGATAGGTTCTTGAAAATGGTATAATTCATCTCATGCCAAAAAATAACAGATGCTAGTAGTGTTGCTAGACTATTCTTTTGAGAGGTTATTTGATTACATAGGGTGCCTAAGTTTATTATATGTAATCATAACACATGATTCTTGAGCCACTTTTAAGTGACCTTGTGAAAGTTATTTGATGCATCGTATAAGTTTAGTAGTACTGCACATTTACAAACTAATGGGTAAACGGAGTTTATGAATAAGACATTGAGGAATATGATTTGGAGTATTTGTGGAGATTGATCAATGCAATAGAAATGTACACTAGCTCAAGAGAAGTTTACCTACAACAATATGGCTTATAATGTCATTGAGAGATCACCATTTTCAGTATTCTATCAAAGAGTTTCAAGATATGCCATTGACATAACTCAACTTCTGAGAGAACATCAAAATAGTGTCACAATACAACATATGGCTGAAGGTATATAAGGGATCAAAGGGAAGTTAAAGAGAGGTTAGAAGTGACAAATGCTAGATATAAGAAGGCTGCCAACAAACACAAAAAGGCAAGAGTATTTGAAGAAGGAGACATGGTGATAGTTTTCTTTTAAAGAAAAGGATTTTGGTGGGCACCTACAATAAACTTCAACCAAAGAAGTATGGGTCATACCAAGTGTTACAGAGGATTAATAACAATCAATATGTGGTAAACCTTCTCGACACTATAGGTATTTCTTGCACCTTCAATGTGACCCATTTATTTTTGTACTATAATATTCAAGAAAAGATCTATTTAGAGGGCGAGGGTAACTTGAGGATGAGTTCTTTCCAAGTAAAGACGACTGACATGGACATTGCAAGGAGATAGAATTCAAGGGAGGTAAAAAAAATACAGTTAGATATAGAAAGCAAGGGAGGCAGGATATATGTAGAGAAGAATTCAATCGACCGAATTTCCTAATTCGATCAACCAAATTGTTTTTATTAAAGAGATAAAGAGCATCCACACAAATTCAATTAATCGAATGTTATATTTGGTCGATCGAATCTTGTCCTAGATTTTTTAAAAAGTACACAAATAACTCTGGTCAATCGAACTGGTACTTTTGATTGATCGAATTTGTATATTTGGTTGATCAAAATTGAATGTGAAATTACTGTTTCACTCTTCTCTTTACTTATTTACTATATTTATTTGTTTTGGAATTTGACAACATTATTATCATTACATATCACCTAGGTTTAAACTATAAACTATTGTGTTTATGTATGTATTGTAATCTTTTGCTTGAAATCTATCAAAATCTCCAAATTCTATGGTTTGTTAGGATTTATAGTCTTGTTCAATTCTTGATGGATTTAGGGGTTTTCCAGTTACAATCTTATGTTGGACTTGTTTAAAACACGCTATATATTGTGTCGACTTACCTCTAACAATAACGTCTATAAATTTTAATCAATTTCAACTAGTTGGATCCAATATTTTCTTGTCCTATAATTTGAACAAATAAATTTATCAATTACTGGATATATATACATATTCCTTCCTAACATAATATATCACTAAATAATCATGTATCTATAACACCTATCTAAAATTAATATCTAATCCTAGTAATTTTCAAATATAATAAATCAATACAAAAATTATGTAAAATTTATTAGAAAAAACTTACTAGCTTTTCTCTTCTCTTTTGTTTCTCTCCATTCTCCTTTTTTCTTCATCTTCTCCTTCTCTCTCATTTTCTTTTTCTTCCTTTGGTTTCTTTTTCTTTTTCTTTTTTCATTGACTTTTGTTTCCTTTACAAATAGCTTTTTTAATCTATCTATCTATCTATCTATCTATATATTATTATTATTATTAAGCATTCCCAATTGCATATAAAAGCATAGGTGGCAAACCTTTCATCACTATTTTCTTACTTATCTCTCTTCATTTTTCCGGAAATCTTTCCCTCTTATAAAAATTTCATCTTCGAAATTTATCATGACTTAATAGTCATATAAAATAAAACTAACATATATTTCATTTCTTAACAAAAGAATCATATGAAATCATAAATCCTATAATAATTGAATAAATTCACTTAATCAATCTTCATTCACCTATCACTTCTCAAATAAGGGGTAGTTTAGACAATCAATACATAATTTAGAAATTCTAATAACAACAAAATTCTTGTTATCAATCCTATTATAGTCTCCAAATCAATTTCACCATAATCCTCGTATCAAATCCAATAAATCACTAACTCGTATCCTTAAAAATTGCAAAAAATGTTTTCATCTTCTCAATAGAATAAACAAATTATTACTATCAAAATTATATTCAAAGTTCAGATACACCAAATAGAAATCAAAACTCTATACATAAGATCCTCTAAACCTTAAAATCCTTTCAAAAAATTCTTTCAAGCTTGTGATTGAAATACTTGCACTTATACAAAAGTCATGAATCATGCATTAACATATTAAACCTTAATGGTCATCATCATTTCATTTTTTTTATTCTAATTGACTAAACAACTGACCATAGGTTTATCAAGGATTTTTTTAAAGATTATACTCCTTATAAAACACTTATGAGTCAATATCATCATCAAACTCTCAAATTAGAATCTTACTCCTAAATGATTCTAATAATAACTAAATAAAATTTAAGTCTTAGTTCCAAACAAAATTATACCCATAAAAATTTTAACACAAATTGTATAAAAAATATCCTTAACCATTCAATTGCAATCGGAAGCAAAGCCATGTATAAGATTTATTAAGTGGTAGTAGTTCCATCACCTATTTTTCATTTTTTTTCACCTATTTTTCTTTTTTTTTTTTAACCTGAAACTCCTACCTGATCAAACTCTTCGGGTCCTCCAAGCGACACCAAATCAGGGTGTATTTAGCACCATAAGCCTCCGGACACTCACTTATTCATAACTTACACAAGAATAACAGCCAGGGTCAAGATCAAACTCAAAACTTCTACGATAAGAGTTACTTCACCTTATCACTCGAGCTGCACCCTTGGATGCCTATTTTTCATCCTTATACGTTGCAAGACTTGTATTCAACTTCTTAATAAAATATACATACAACTCATAATTCAAGCCTATACAAATAAAATTATTATAACCTTATAAAACATTTAACTTCATTCTAATTAAATATCTATTTCTTCCAAATATATTTAGCTAATTTTTTCTTAAAATCTTTTCATAACTGAGAGAAGTTTTAAATATTTGAGTCAAAATATATAACTCTAATTCTTGCTTATAAAGCATATAAGCTAAAATCCGAATATACCAAATAGAAATCAAAGCTCCAGTAACAAGGACCTCTACACCTTAAGAATCATTTCAAGAATTTCCTCAAACTTACACTTAAAAAAAACTTGCACTCGTACAAATTCCTAAGCATGCATTAATTCATTACGCATTAATGATCTTACTTAGGTAATATGATTAAATCACTCAAACATCTAAACAATTATTTTTATTAATTTATATCAAAGAATCATTAGTTTTTTTCTCATAATTCTTATCTGGTCTCCTCAAAATCATCTCTTTAAAAGAACATCAAATAATCTTTCACATTCTTTATGTATTTCTTTTTTGATCGCTTTTGAAATTTTAATCCTTATAAACTATCTTCTATTTCTTAAACCAAATATTTATTCTTTGAAAGAAAATATAATATTTAAGTCCAAATTTTTATGAGTTAACTTCGAAACAGCATAGCACTACATGCTCTCGAAGAGAGTATTGTAGCTACAGTATATATTTGAAAAAAGAAAATTGAACACATACAATATATTTTTTTAAAATACGTGCAATATGTTAAGAAATTTTTTTTAAAATATTTTTATTTTAAAATAATAATTTAAATTATTTTTTAATTAAAATTTTTAAAGTGATTTTTTTTTAAATTTAAATATTTTTGGTTTTTTCCCTTTTCTTACCTCCATTATAAAATAAATAAATAAATAAATTTGGCGGGCATAATACGACCTCTGGAAAGAACCCAGATTCTATGTAAAGCCATAATTTTTAGCAGTGCAGAGAAAAAGCCATCTTGCTTTATATCCGGCTTCAATATCCCAATCTCTCAAATCACGGGAAGAAATTAAGTAGCAGAAATGCGCAAATCAGCCTTTGAGGGGAACATTCTAGGCTTCTCCGGAATGAAATCCTGTACGAATTCGAACGCTTTCCTCCTAAACAGGTACTTTCCTTTAACTTTTTCTTTTGAAAATGAAGTTAAAATTGCAATTTGATTGTGTGTGTTTTTTTTTTTTTGGAAGTGGGTTCGTGAAATGATTCACTGCAGATAACGTTTTATTTATGTTTTTGTTCTAAGAATTTCAAATGTTTGAAATAATCCAGATAATGCATGAATTAAGCTATTGTAGAAATGAAACTGTAATTTTGTTTTAGAAACTGTAATGTGAATGTTTGATTGAGTGATGATTAATATTCTTATTGTTATTCACTTATATGGATTGGTTTATTCTTTTCCCTACATAATAACCTAAAGATGTAAAATTGTTGTAAAAGTTTGTTTCCATTTAACAGAAAGAAGAAATATGTGTAATGAATGTGAAGGTTCAAAGTCTTAATCCTAGCAAGTTGGGAATGGTAACTAGAAACGATCACCACTAACTAAGTCGCCAGAAAAATAAAGCTAAAAATGGTTATATTTAATTCTTATCTGCACTTAATCAATCATGAAGAGGAGGGAGCCAGAGAGAGCGATTTCCAGAATCAACGGAGTGTAAAGCTCTATTTTGTCTTTGGATGGTGTACATGGAGCTTTTGACGCCCTCTTATGGTTGTGGGGATTACTTGAAAGAGGGAAAAACAGCAAATTTCGGGATGGAAGATTTTTTGTCGCTGTGGACCTTAGAGAAATAAGAATTTTGTGCTAGTGAATCTAAATGTTACTACACAGCTTGGTTATTTAAAGTTTAATCTCCTAAATTCCAAAATATAAACTATATTTAGAGTTTTGTTTTCCTCTCTTCTTTATTCAGGGTTTTTAGCAATGAACAGAGTAAAGAGAATATATGATTCTCAACTTTCATTAGAATATGTCAACCAGCAAAAAGAAAAACATTACAAAAGATATCAGTTTTGGCGTAACTGCTACCACTAACTTAGATCATACAATGCTCTGTCTGCATCTCAAAAGTAGCTAAACAAGCCTTTCATTTTTCTTTCTTTCTTTTTCATGAGCCAAAGCCTGCAGTTGCTCGAGGTTCATCACTGCAGATAATTGTCAAAAGCCTAATTGGATATATAATCCAAGGTTGGTAGCTCTAGGGATATTTGGTCCCCTGGCATCTTAAATGAAAATCAATGGCCATACCCTTGGACCCTCACCTGGGGTTAGCCCATGCATCTGTTCAATATATTGAGTTTTGAGAAGTTATGTAGGCGGTGGAGGATTAATCTTACTTTGTGTTGTAAGAAATTGAAAGACAGTCTTAACTAATTTAAGTCCTGTATTATTTTCTGGTCCTTGGGTTTCTTGGCTACAGAATGAAGCAGAGGTTTCTGTTAACATGGAAGCTCTTGCAATATTCTGTTGCTAAGGAGAAAAGAACCTTTGATTGACATGGCTTCACCAATTTTGATTATTTTTTTTAGATGGCAACATAATTTCTTTCTGTCCACATACTTGGTACTGTTTAGCGAGTGAGGATTTTCTGGGATAATGATTTTGCATCTAGTTTGGGGAAAACGTTCTTAATGCCTGAACAAAATCCTTTTTCTTGTCAAATTTTTCCCTTGACCATTTTCTACTTGTATATTGCTGTTGGGTATAGCTAAAATGTTCGATTCTAACCCCTATTTAATTGCAGCCTATTGCCAAATTTAATTCATTCACAGCCAATGACAGGCCATGGGAAGCAGTGGATTAGTTTGACAAGGAAATTCGGAGAAAACAAAGGTATTAAAGTTGAAGCTAAATGTTTGATGGATCCATTCCTCTCTCAAAAGCTGGTGTCGATGAAAATGTCCAGCTTCACATTACCTTGATCATCAATATCTCCAAGGCTGATGATGGCAAGGTCTTTGAGATAATATGCTCAGCTTGGCCAAATAGCTTACAGATTACAAGACTGTTCATCTGAAAGAATGATAAGATGCCAGCTTAGCCATATTTTGGCCCTGAATTCAAGTATGAAGATTTATGCTGATTTTCTTTTGATAAGCTACTGGTTGCCTAGAAATTAGATAAAATAGGTAAATGAAAGGAATACAACACTTCAAGTTCTACCGGAGCGATAAAGTATTTGCTTTTGCTACTTATCAGGACTATTGTGGTTATTAATATTTGTTTGCTCTTAGAAAACCAAAAGAATAGTACTCAATGCCTGTTCTAGTTTTGCACTGCCATCATGTTGAGGTATGTTGGAAGGTAGCTGAAACAGTTTAACAGCGATTTCCATTCTCACAATTACGCGGGGCCATACATATAGGTGACCAATCTCCTCATATCTTTTTGGATTGGAATTATACTTAAAATACTACCTTCACATTTTCCTATGTTTTTGAAACCTTTAAATGTGAATTATGATGCTCCTTGTGTTTGATGACGTAGAATATGAAGCAATTCTCATTGGTTTTTGTTGTGTTACTTATCTGGGAATTATATGATGAGCCGCAGGACTCACCTTATGAATTCTTGGATGAAGGATATCAATGAAGAACTTTTTTTACTTTTTTTACTTTTTTCTTTTTTGAATCTGTGAGAAAGTCCGATTCAGCGGTGCTCAAGTTTCAAACCTGGCCAACTATACTGTAGTTCAGTTTGAAACCCAACCAACGTACTTGGGTCGAATAAAACCTACGTACTGTCTCAGGTTCTTACAAAAAATACACCCTCAAATTCAAACTCAGTACCTAAAGATTAAGTACAAGGCTCTTATGCCAATAAACCATACCCCTTGGGATATCAATGAAGAATTGACTGTTTTCTCGCATGAATACATGAAGAACAAAGTAAAAACCGAGTTCATCAAAGGGATGCAAACTGTCAAATCCTACACTGAGACAAACTAGAAATTTTATGTTTATACTTTGACTGATATTGATTGATTTACGCAAGTTTTCATTACTATGATGGAGATTTTACCCCCTGTATGTGAATTTTGTCTGACATACACAAACAAATCTGATTTCTTGTATTCACGGAGATACAAATTAAATGTGGGAATGTTATTGGTCAACTAATAGATGTTACTCGATAATGTCGTAGTGTTAGGATGCTAATGTTGTACATATGTCTTGTTGTATTAAAATAAATAAAAGTGCTTCTTAAAATTAAAAAAAAAAAAAAAAAACCACCTAAAATGCTTTCTGAAGAAATAATTGAACGAGTATTCAAAGCTGCTTTTTGAAAAAGAAAAACAATCCAATTACTTTTGTAAAGAATGTGTTTCTGCTTTCTTTAAAAGTGCTTTTACTTGAAAAGAAATTGTTTTGATATAATTACCAAACATTTTCTTGAATGTTAGTAAAATTTTCAACCCTATGCAATATAAATACTTTGATAATGAAATTGAAAGTTTGGTCGGCTCCACGTCATTCATATGTGTATTTGAGATGTATGGATTTGATCAATCTTCGTAAAGATTTTTTAATTGACTTTTAAATATTAAACCTCAATTCTTAATGAAATGGAGACAAACAATCTCTTCATTAATTATGATAAGATCTGGAGCAAAAAAGACACTTCCCACTTCAATTCTTGCCCTGAATTTTCACTTATAATCTCAGCAAGTAAAATGATTGCACCCTATTTTTCGTGTATCACTTTCTGACTATTGGTTTTAAGTTGTTTCTTAACCGAGAGGCAAAATCGAAGGGTTTCCTGTGTAACAAGGATAAAGGCAGTCCAACACTAGAAAACAGACAGCCCAACCATATTCATCCACGTGGCAAAAGCCCAGGTTACTTCTTTGAAATTCAACATTTGTATCCCACTCTTGCCACCCATTGCTATCACATCCCCATGTTAATGTGAGATTTCCATGATAATTAAGTGTCATAATTATGAGATTTTTGTTACTTTAACATCTTGATTCTAGGAAAATCATGTTGGATTATATGATTAATGTGATCTAATTTGTTCACATCACATTGATTTGGACCCACAATTTAGTGGACGCAGTGAGGGATATTTCTTAGGTAAGAAATCAAGGAAATCAAGGAATCAAGATTTACCCATAAAATAAAATATTGGAAAATGATGTGATAGCATAGCAAAGAGTCATTATTTGCCTTGCTTTAACATCTATATAATGTGGTCCCTAAGTTTTGTTAAAACAACAAAAAAGAACATACTTTAAAAAATTAGTCCCTAAATTTAGTTGAAATAATAAATTAGTTTCTAATTTTAGTTATTTATTAAAATAAATTAATTTTTGTAAGAATTGATTTGTTACTAGGGGAAAGATAAATGACCTCCTATACTTTACGCTTTTTTTACATCTTTTGTTAGCCATTAAATTTAAACACTAATTAATCTCACACATATAACTAATGCACATGTAATATTTAATTCCAATAATTAAAAGTGTTTAAAGTTAAGGACAAATAAAAGAAGTAAAAAAAAATGTAAAGTTAGAGGATCATTTGTCTGCCCCTTGTTATAATTAACCCAAAATATGTCTTATTTGTTATTTTCTAAAAACTGAGGGACTACCTAAAACAACACCAACCTCTTTCACTTTCATTTTCCTTACCATCTTTAGATCCAAACCTTTGAAATAGAGATGGTCTATTTCTTCAACTACAAGTGGGTCAAAGATGTTGTCATTGAGAGACAAACACAACCATACAATTTATATACATTTTAGTGGACCAATAAGTAATCTTGCATTTATACATACATCACATTATGTAATGACAAGCACAGAGGCAAAAGTTTTGTACACAAATGTAGATATACTGTGGACGTTTCTGTAAGGGGCAAGCTAAATTAAATTGATGAACCATTGAATGTCAAAAAGGCATATGTAGAAATTGTTTTGTCAATTCTTTTGTGCATCATTTTTCTCACTGAATTAAACATATTATATAATATTATTGTTCAAATTTGGAATTTGAGTAAATCATGCATGCAATAGAATTGAAGTCTATTTAAAATTAAAGTATTGTGATTATGAAGTCACAAATATTGTAAAATAAGGATCATTAGATATTAAAGAAGAATGAATAAGTGATAAAATTTATTTTTTTATATTTTTATTTATTAACCATCAATTATCTACGTGTATTTTCTTAATAAACAATTAAATTCCACATACGAGAATAGCCAGATCTTTAATTGTTGTATTGTGTGAAACCAATTTCAATTAAACGGCTAAAATAAATAAAAGCAATGGGAAATTGGCAACAAAATGAGGAAAGCCAGCTTCTTTTACTGCTATCATATTAGCTTTTCAAGTAAGCATCCCACAAGGAACAATTTCTAGGATATTTACAAACATTAAATTTCAAAGTTCCAACATCAAACCTATAAAAATTTGACAAACTTCAAAAATTAGACTTGGAAACAAAAATCTCTCAAAAGTCTTCTGTGACCAAAAAGTATTTACAAAAGGTTAAAGTAAAGCTAATACAGTAAAAAAAAATAAAAGGGCATTCTACTAAATTGGGGGAAATGAAACAAATAAAATCAAGAAAATGAAAATAAAAAAAACTGCTTAGAGCTTGAGGGACAAGTCCAGTTTTTTCAACTCATCTTGTTTTGTCTTGAATGGACTAGCACTATCCCACCAATATCCTCCAATATTTACTTCAGTTACCGGAGAAAATTTTCGGACACTTTCAAATCTTGCAACACCATTAATACCGGATGATGATGCAGCTGCTGCATTTGTTGAAAAATTCTCCTGAGAAAGCTTCCCAATTGCAGGTTGTTTATCAATAGGCTGTCTAGACCAACCGTTTTGGCCATAGAAAAAGGAAGAATTGATTGTTGATGTTACAAAAGATGGCTTGTGAATCATGGAATGAACTTGAATTCCAAGTGATCTATTGTAAGAACCATGCAAAGGAAGTGAAGCCA
>JAVXUL010011364.1:0-12358 GCA_035590515.1 Trichilia minutiflora | reverse complement strand
AAACCATTGAAGACATGTTGGTGTGTGCATGCTTTGGAGGCAATGGGGAAAGCTCCTTGCTTGTTCCAAGCAAAGCCCTAGAGGTATGTTTGATACTTTAAGTATTTAAATTGTTTAAATAAATGAAAAAATTTAAATACAATGCATAGGGAACCATTAGAGATCCTAGGATGCTAGACTTATGTTTAGCAACTTTCACCTATAAACAGTGGCTGAGACATGGGCTGCTGTGCACCAGAGAATCTCATATCTTATCCTGACTGGCTAACAGTCTCTGTTGTCCATAAACTAGGACAATCTCTTTTCACATAACCTACTTGACCATAATGAAAGCATTGGAGAGTTAATTTGCAAGGCCCGCTATGATACCTTCTACAGTAGAATATCGCCTACTGTTGGATGACTTCCTGCCTGATCGCCTTGTTCTCTAGGTAGAAGTATCAAATCAAGACGATCTCTGCTCCTTAAGAGAAAAGGCAAAGAAATCCCAGGACCTATTGACTGGTCACTCGAAGATCCACTACTGTGGCTCTTCTTATAAGACTGACCCACTGAAACACTGAGGTCCTTTCTCTGAAATCTAGTCCTAGACCTTCTTTCCCCAATCAAAGACTCTGCTCGAAGGGCCAACTACACTACCTCCTCATAATTTTGCCCGCCTATCACTGGCATTCTGTCCTTGAATTCTAAATTCAGCCCTACCTCGAACTTAGCACACAAAGTTTTCTCAGTGGCAAGTTCTGAAACAAACTCTGTCAACTGCCTTAGCTGAGTCTCATAATTTGTTATCGTGCTACCCATCTATCTCAGGTTTACAAACTCCTGTCTTTTCTGATTACTGTGAAAGTGTGTTAAGTACTTCTTTTGAAAGGCTCTCTAAAAATCTATCTAGGTAGGCTTAGCACTCAGCCTCAAAGATATATTCTACCACCAAGTCGCAATACTCTGATCTAACAATCTGGTAACCACTCTCAGCTTTTTCTTACTTGACAAATCCATGTCATCCATATTTTATTGCATCGTCCTCAGCCATCTACTTGCTTCTAGAGCATTATTGGTTCCACAGAAAGGAACACTTCCAAGTTGTCCCACTTTTTTGATCAACCTGGACAACTTTCTCACTGGTCGAGAAGATTCAGCTTGGTTTGAATTCGACACTAAATTCTGTCCACTTATAAATGCCATGAATGTGTTTCAGGTCTCCTGTGACTAACAAAATAAGTATTCCCTTCAAGACCCTGCATCTGTGATGGAGGGTCCACAAGAATTTGCTCCTGCTCATAAGCAGATGATGGAGCATGAGATGATACTTCCTAATCATCTCTAATCGCGATATTCCTCTGAGGTCTACCTCTTTCCCTCTCGGGTCATGGCAGTATTCTACACCAAAAATCAATATAATCATATCAAATCATAAAACATAATTGACTCGACTCAACCTATGGTCCACTGACACATTCTCATTGAAATCATCAAAATCTGAAAATCTTTAATAGTCAAAATCGAGAGAGTTCGAAAATAGAAAATACAACTCACTCATAAACCAAAAGCTCCAATACCAACAAAATTATCACACCCTACCCTAGTTGGCCACATGATAATTGTCGCAAATCTCAGAAATACATCTTATCACTTAGAATGCACCACTAGAATTCGCAAGGCATTAGTACCTATTTTCAAACTCATTTCAAAAATAAGATAAAATAATATAATATAAAGATTTTCGATCATAATGTATCAATAATTGTATTTTCTTAAAATATAATACAAGTTATTCTTAACCAAGCCAAATACATAAAATCACTTTATTATAAATAGTTTTTCACACAGTGTATCATAATATAAAAACTTGAGTTGAGTACCTGAAAACTGTACTAAACTCTCGCTTCAACTATGTTATGTTGCACCCGACTACACTAACCTAAAATGGAAAATGAGGGGTGAGTATTTGGAAAAATACTCAGTGAGTAGACAAATATACAAAAATAGAAATCAAAGGCCTATACATTGATTATGAAAAATTCTCGTAATTATAAAATTAAGCATAGTAAAATATGGCATCATATACATGTCTAAAAAACTAATATAATATCAAATATGTATATCCCTTCGGTCTATAGGATATCATCATCCACTCCCTTAGAGCTGTATGGCTAATCCGCAACCTTGGTTGGGGATGTGTGCCTATGTATAATATCTCTCTATCTATAGGATCTCATCCACTCCTTCTAAGCTGTATGGCTGGTCCATAATCCTGGTTGCGGATGTGTGCCTATGTATAATATCCCTCGGTCTATAGGATCCTATCCACTCCCTCTGACCTGTATGACTGATTCGCAATCCTGGTTGAGATACTATCATATTAGTATAAGGCTAGTATGCTTTAGCTTAGATATATGAATTTCACCTATCCTACCTAGAACTATATGGTTAATCCACACTTCGGAGTCTATTGGATTTCACCCTTCTCTACATGAGTTGTATGGCCAATCCTCATCTGTAAATAATCAATACCATGACAAATCAACGTCAATAGCCCATCGGGACAAATCAAATAATTGTTAGCTCACAAGGTAAAAAATATTATATGTGGCTCACAAGGCCAAAACAGTAAAATAAGATATATTGACTCACAAGGCCAAATCAACGAGTATGACACCCGACCATTATACTCAGCTATACCACATTCACAAACATATATAGAATTGGCCTCTGGCCTCAAAATCACAATAACAAATATACACATTAGGCCTCCGACCTCACATTTATGGTAATCCAGGTTTCACAACAAACCTATCTCTATCACAAACAAGGGGCCATCACGGCCACCACACAACATATCTCTAACGCCTCCTCATTTCAGTTATATATATATATATATATGCTATAATCTCTAGTATTATATTCTTTCATAAATAACGATAAATGAGATGAAGGGAAAGGAATGTGTCCACTCACTGTTCTGGGGTGAAAAACCACCTTCTCGGTATCCTCCTCGCGACGGAGATCTTTTTGTCTCGGCTATCACGCCTGGATAAACATACAAATACAGATTCAATAATCTATCACAATGTACGTGTATGATGTAATGCATGATCAAAGTACTCTCGCACTCCTCTCTCTCTCTCTACACATATTACCCTAGACAAAACCCCGCTCTATTTATAATTTTCTCATCAATTCTAACATCAATAGCTATCAAAGCCCTCTCATTTATCAATACCGATGATAAACGAGAAAACCCCTTAATTTTTAGGGTTTTGCAAACAGTATTTGAGCTATATATTCTTAGATCTGCGCAAAATGGTAGCTTAAAATAATGAGATGAGACGAGGGTCTGGCTTACCCAAATTGATAGGTGAGCTTGGAGCCACTTTTTGACTTGAATCTCTCTTTTGCTACTGTTTACTGTACCTCCTCTCCTTACGATCCGACGAGTAGAACTCTGATCAAAGGAGATTTCTGTGTTCTAGTATTGGTTTTAAGTTTATAGAAACCAAAATGACGAAGTTTGGTTGAGAAATAATGGAGATCAATTTCAAAAGTGAGAGAGAAAGAGCTTATGTCAAAAATAGAAAGAGAGAGGATGAAAACATGAAATGGGAAAGACGATCCCCTGTTTTGTGTAAATAGGCTGTGAAATGCCTAAATGTATTGATACTTTTCATAAATTTATCGATACCTTTGACATCATGCCTGCAACGTATCGATACGTTTAGCTATTTACTATTCACTAAGTCTGCAAAGTATCGACACCTTCCTCAACGTATTGATACGTTTCATCGCAAGTAGATTTCACCTCCGTCATCAAGGTGTCGATACCCTTCATTAAAGGTATTGATACCTTTAGCCTCACCAAGCAATGTATCGATACCTTTTCCTAAAGGTATCGATATTTTTGCCTCTAGTTCTCTTTCCGAGGACGTCTACTTTAAATGGTCATAACTTTAGATCCCAATATTCGATCGAAACCTATAATATATCGATGAAAAGCTCTCTTCGAGATTTACAAAAAAGAAATAAATTTTTTCTCAATTGAAGATGATTTGGGGATTAAAAATCTAATTCTTTCTCATAAACTCATATTTTATACTACACACCTCTTTAAACATAACTTTGAGTTATTATACCCTCTAACGCATGATCTATACGCAATATCAAGTATAAAATCTCATAAGAGTTTCACTATAATGCCTATATCCCTAAGAGATGGGTTTCATAATATCTATTTCTAAATTAATATCATCCTTGTTCAATCGTACAAGATTATATCAATTACAAATTTGTCCGAGATATTTAAAACATCATTTTATGAATAAAATAGAAAATCTATATATAACAATGGAAAAAGCATACAATTTCATAAATTCTTTTATAGTTTTTCAAAAAAAAATAAAGAATACATGTATTTTCTCAAAATCCCCAGTGAACTCTAATTCTCAAAACAAGTGAGCCGAATACAAGAATGTACTTTACGAACCTTAAATTTACATGCAATCACCACCACCTAAGATAGTAAATTCCTTGCCCTTAACCTAAAACTAAAGTATGAGAGAATTAGTACACTAATGTACACTTAGTGGGTGGATATAAATATAAAATAGATATGAAAATGTATAAGAAAAATATTTTAAGAAAATCTTTTAAATAAAATAGTTTCAAAACAAAATATTTTATTTCCTGAAAACTATAGCCTGTTAATCATATTAAAATCATCAAGTCTAGCCAATCTTTTTCAATGATTACTTTGATCAAGAGCAATCATGAGTCATTATTAACTATCCTTATATCGAAATCCATCAAATAATATAGATATAAAATAATTTTAAAGAATTTATAATAAAAAAATAAATAATTTTTTGTTAAACAAACTAAACCCATCATTGACGTTGACCTTGAGTAATATGGATAATTCACGTGTTTATCCTTGACATGCTCATCTAGTGGGTCACTTCATTATAAATGAGGTCATTATTTTCTTTATATTGATCCCACTGATACACCTACTCACTTGGATGGCCACTATCTTAATCCATCTTAAGCTACTTAACTCTGTAGCTATAATTTTAACCTTAATGACTATGACCTCCATGACCTCAATATCAACAATTCAAATTAAATCCAAATCATAACAATATCATAGCACAATAATATATATATCATATCCATGAAATCATTATTTTCATGTAAAAAGATCATTTATCATAAAGCATATTGATCTCAATATCAATCAAATCAATCATAGGCTATATCATTTACTTTTTCAAAACATAAAACATATACATTTAACAAACAATCTTCTAATAATTTAAAATAATAAAATATTAAATTTAAAAATATGAATGAAAATATGAATGAAAATAAGCAAATCCCACTCACTATATAGGGAGGGTGAGCACTCCCTAATTAACTCTCATTTCGCGGCACCTCTCACATGAGAGTCATCGTCTAAATACATATACACTGATAATTTCATTAATCCTCATAATTAAAAATATAAATTCAACTTATATGCGTATTTTTGTATTATAATATGAGTTTTTTTTCTAGTTGATACTTGTTTGTTTAAGACTTATTTTGTTCTCTAGCCATTTAACTGATTTCTAACAATGAAATTCTATGGTCACTTCCAAATTGGGATTATCGATATTTTATACTTAAGTCAGCTTCCTAATCTCATAGCCACCATTAACCCTTATATAACAAATCCTAATTTCTTTCAATTTTAAACTCCAATGTACTTACTCTGTATCCTAACGATATAATTTAACTTCATTTTATCAAATCAATATTATTTTCCAAATTTCTCTCTAGAAATAGTAAAACTCAAATTATAAATTCATGCTATTATGAAATAATTACTCAAATTAGGTTGAATTTCTTACCAAAATATTGTTTTCAACCTTAAGAAGCTTTAATTCCTTCTAATCTTCAAAAATATCGAAGTTAGTGAAAATCCTAATTTTTGTCCCTTTTGATTTTTGCTTGAAATGATGGAATAAAGATTGTAGAATGATGAGGGAGTGTTATTTTGTTAATTCCTGGTGAGAAATTAGAATTGAATCAGTAGGTTTTAAAAAAATTTTAAAGAGAAAGGAGAGAAATTTTATAGAGAGAGAGAGGGAAGAAAAAGATAACAAGGGAGAAGGGTTCTAGCTTTTATTTGTAATATAGGATAAAATTATCATAATTTCCTTAAGTATATAAAGGAAAGAAACTTTTGCAAGGGACAAAAATATTGTTTTTTAGGTTAAATATCTTGTTTTTAGAGTCAGAACTATGTGAGTGTATTTTTTTTTCACAAAAAATATCAATACTTTTATCAAAGTATTGATATTTTTCCCCAAAATATCAATACTTAATTCATTTTTGTCAAAATATTGATACTTTAACTTATTGTATCAATAATTCTCCCAAAAATATTAAAATTCTAGGCATAAGTTTCGATACATTTAATAAATGTATTGATATATGATAAATATCATTGAAGTTATTTGAAAAATATTATTCTAATATCTGGAAAAAATTATTCAATTCCTTAGTCTATTTTCAACATTGTTTTCTTCCTTATTTGGAGTTCGATTTTACTTTCGTTCTTTACAATAGTGTTTCTGTCTTCTTTCTGTAAAAACAAACTATATGTCAAAACTTTATCCCAATTAATGAAAATTTAGCTTGAAAAATTGGGTGCGTTGATGGGCATCGAATCTATCAAAAATAAATACCAACTCAATCCTAAAATAAAATGTGTGTAAATAGTGATGAGAGAGATAATCTCCATAGAGAATTGGTGATTTTTAATTCTTTTATAATTAGGAAATAAATAAACCAAGAAAGATTTGAAGATTTTAATAACTAAAATTAACAATCAATCAAATTAAATAAATTAACCAAGCTAAAAAAAAAAATCAGATTTGTGAAATCCTAGTCAAAAGAATAATTTTTAAATTGGATTAAACAGATTGATCATTAAAACTAAAGTTACTTTTGTCACTTGATGAATCAGTTATATGTACCGGTAAACCTTACATAACCAATTTTTTCTTAATTTGTAGAACAATTAGGTCAAGCGGAATAATTGTTCTCTAATTAACAAACAAACCTAGAGAAACTCTTAGATTTTAATTTGTCAATAGCATTAAAATTATATAAACCTGATTCTAATCAATAAATACACAAACGACTATTTATTTAAATTAGATTATACAATTCAAAGATATTTTCTAAGGATATCTTTTTCTACAAGTATAGAAAAAATCATATAATTACGTATATGAAATTCTATATAGTTGTATAATGTTAATTAAATTATGCAATAGGCTCTTATTGCAATAATTAAATCAACATTAATATTATGAAGCACAAAATTACATAAACACCAAGAATAAATAAAAGATTAAAAGTTAAGGTTATATCTCACAATCCTTAAAGACCAATTTTCAATTATCTTTTGACTAGAAACGAAAATTAATTACTCATGATTGAGTATACAAAATTGCAGATCTGAAGAAAAAATTGCAAAGAACTAAAAAATTATCAATTTTTTATGCGTTCCCCTTGGAATAATCTTAATATATTTAATTACATACCAAAATCTCCTCTTTTTTAGGTTTTCTATTCGTCCACAATAACTTCTAAAACAGTAGAAGAGGTTTAGAATTCTAAATGAGAACAAAAGCTGAGCTGTCGATTAAAATCTCGTAAATCTAAATCTTCCCGTCAAAACACAACTACAACGTTCGTCTGCCTTGTCTTCTAACAATTATCAAAGCTAATGTCACGTCCAGTGTCATATTTATGATCGTCTGCCTTGCCTTCTAGCTATGCCCAAGGCTAATGTCAGGTCCAGTGGACAAAATCTCTTTGAATCGTAAAATCATAAAAAATCATGTTTCTCAACTTTATTTCAGTATTTTTCTATTTCAACATCATGAAAGCATAAATTAAGTAAAATTTGTCGATGAAGCACAAATAACTATAGCAAACATAGAAAAGCACTTATCAACATCAATACAGATTTATTTAACCAATATTAACTTTCAAACATGCCTTACCACTTGAACCGATCAATGAAGGTTAACCAAACATTCCAGCAATCAGTAGAGTGAAAATTTAAAATAAATTTATATATATATATATATTTATTTTATTTTTTTTAGTGGCTACCTAAGTACTTTGGCATAATTAATACACAGTTCACACAATCAGATAATGGCAGATTCTCAAGCAAAGTTCAAATTATAAATTGATTATTCAATTAAGTGCAAGCAAATTGTTTAACTTATATCCATTAATCAAAGCTTATTTCATTTGACTCCAAGAAATTCCCAGAGAGATGTATTCACAATTGTAGACTAAGGGAAATTTATTTTGATCAAGCTAGTTAAATATTACACAGATTTGAAACTCTCAGAACTAAACAATTACAGATTTAGCACTTAAGCATAGGACTGAAATCTATTAAAAGTAAAGATAAATCTTCTTAAAAGTTCCTTAAGCTTATAATTTATCTAGGAAATTCTTAAAGAAGTATCTAAAACAGAAACTTAACCAATAAAAATGAAAACAAATCTTAAAATAAAGAGATATGCACATAATTTCATTTCAAAAAGTAAAGCAACCTCTCCCCCATACTTAGCATACACTTTGTCCTCAAAGTGTGAAAATAACAACTAAACATAAAGGCAAAGTGAAAGAAAGTAATAAAATAGAGGGTGAAAAGAAAAACTCCCCTATGATTTTTGAAAACGAGTGATGTGTAATTCCTGACAGCAAGCCAAGATTTTGTTATCCATTCAATTCAATCGATTTTTTATTCGTTTAGTTCTTATTGTCGAAGCTGCTAGAGTCTCTTCGATGCGATTAAGGTGAGCAGTCAATATGGCAATGAAAGTTAAGACGGCCTGTGAAGGTGGTTGTAGTATGCTGGCCATAGTGGAGGTATAGAAATACCTTTGCTCTCGCAAAACTAATGAACTTGCAAGATCAAAATAGGGAAGATTGCACTGCTGGCACAACAGTCTCATATTATCCATACATTTCAAATCTAGTGAGGTTGTTGTGTTAGCAATATGCAAATGATGATTGTTGATATCAAGCAATCTCAAATTAATGGCCAAATGTGTTATATAAGAGCCTAAAATCAAAGTTCTGTTAAATGAAATAACCTTATTAAATTGGGTTGCTCACCAAAATCCTAAATTTACCCTATAATTGTTCTGTATGCACTAAAGAAAGAACAATTCAATTTTGAAAACTATAGAAGGTGAATCTTTTCTTCCTGAGAAATTAAAAGCAAGAAATTTATGCAGATATTTTAAAGGTCCACTATGAATGTTGACATCTTTTGAACTACTAAGATTAAAAACCAAATTATTATTCTTTGTAAGTTTGCAATAGTATATAATTGGCTTAAAAGAATCAACATAATCACAAAAACTATTCTAATATACTAAATTACCTATTTCTTCCTCATCCACAAAACCAAAATCAATATTAAATTCAGAAAGGGAAAAGTTAAAACGTTGTCCTAAAATTCTGAATTTAATTACATTTAGAGTGTCTAAATTAAACTCAATAGACAAATTAAAAATATATGTGGCATAAAATTCTCTGTATAACTCAATCAAAGCAAGAAAATTCACATCAAAATAAGTCTGCCAGCCAATATTAGAAATCAATTTGCAAACCTTATCATAGATGTCCAATTCATGTATAGATTGAGTATGAAGGGACTTATATTGTACGATTGATAATTTATGTATATTAGAATACCTGTGTTGTTCTGTGGAATCATTGAAATGCAGAGGTTTGTCCATATGATCTTCATAAAGTGGCAAGACCGCTTTACCTTTTCGTGTTCTGGATCTCCCATGTGCTTTGGAATGGGTAATATTTTTTTCATTAGTATGTGAAGGTGTTTCAATTGTTAGTTGTTGGGTTTCTTCAGGTAGAGGTATGGTTTGGGTATGGCCAGCAAGTGGAGGGGGTGTGAGGGGTTGTTTTCATTTGCTGGACACCGTTTTGGAGGGAGGTTTTCTTTGCCTTATGATGGCAGAAATGGCATGGACTTGGGTTATGGTAGAGATAATTCATGGCGATTCTTTGTTGGAGGTAACAGTGGACGATGGTGGTTGGAGTGATTGGATTCGGATAGACCTTCTTGTGGCTTTCATGGCGTAAAAACTTGATTACTTGAGCCTTTAAGGAGATTTGGCTTTTTGTTTGAACAATGAGGAAGATTTGAGAGCAAAAGTTTTGAATCCCTATCTCCTAAATTGAAATGGATGTGAGAAAGCAATAGTTAGGGATTTAAGCTCCTGCACGATTTTATTTTATTTTTATATTTTATTTACTTATTTTTTTATTTATTTATTTATTTTTTTATTATATTGTAACGTTGTCCCAAGAGACCTACACCTATGTATAGTAAAATAAAATATATAAATTAATAATGATTAATCGTAAATTAAAATAAAACAACAAAGTAAAACATAAAAGAAATAAATTAGATGTGGGCAAGCCTAGATTGGATTACCTCTAAATAACACCCTTGTTTAATGTCCTAGGCTAGACAATGTAGCGTCTTTCAATCCTGCTCCTTGATTTTTTCTAGGTGTATGTCTTCATCACTTGGCTTCTGAAAATTTTCATAAAAAGGTTTCAGCCACTGTCCATTAACCTTGAAAATTTTATTGGTCTCTAAACTTTTTATTTTGACTGCATCATGAGAATAAATATTAGTAACAATAAAGGGACCTATCCATCAAGATTTTAATTTACCAAGAAATAATTTCAAACATGAATGAAAAAGTAAAATTTTTTATCCTGTAGAAAATTGCTTTCTAAAAATTATAGAATTATGAAAGGCCTTTGTCTTTTCTTTGTATATCTTTGAATTCTCATATGTATCTCTTCGAATTTCTTTCAATTCTTGAATGTCTAACTTTTGCTTTTCTCTAGCCTCTTTGAAACGCAAATTATATTGTTTGATTGCCCAATAAGCCCTATGTTCTAGCTTAACTGGTAAATGGCAGGATTTGTCATATACTAGTTAATATGGAGGCATACCAATAGGTGTTTTTTAGGTTATCCTATAGGCTCACAATGCGTCATCCAAACGTGCACTCTAATCCTTCCTATTTAGATTTACAATCCTTTCCAAAATGGATTTCACCTTTTTATTGGACACTTCTGCTTTTCCACTTGTTTGTGAATGGTAAATTGTGAAAGTTCGATGTGTGATATTATACTTTTTGAAAAGAGCTTCCACTAGTTTATTATAGAAGTGTATTCCTTTATCGCTTATTATGGTTTTAGGCACACCAAACCTGTTAAAAATTTGAGACTTAATAAAATGTATAATAGTTTTAGCATTGTCAGTTCGTGTAGCCTTAGCTTCAATCCATTTAAAAACATAATTTACTGTAAGCAGAATATAGATATGACCAAAAGAAGATGAAAGGGTCCCATAAAATCTATCCCTTACACATAAAAAATTTCACATATCAGAATGGGAGTTAGTGGCATCTGATCTCAGGGTCCTAAAAATAAATACCAACTCAATCTTAAAACAAAATTTTTGTAAATAGTGATGAGAGGGATTGTCTCCATAGAGAATTGGTGATTTTTAATTCTTTTACAACCAAGAAAGATTTGAAGATTTTAATAACTAAAATTAACAATCAATCAAATTAAATAAATTAAACAAGCTAAAACAAACAAACAAAATCAGATTTATTAAATCCCAGTCAAAGAAATAATTTTTAGATTGGATTAAACGGATTGATCATTGAAACTAAAGTCACTTTTATCACTTGATGAATTAGTTATAGTTACTGGTAAGCCCTATATAATCAATTTCTCCGTAATTTGTAGAACAATTAGGTTAAACGAAACAATTGTTCTCTAATTAACAAACAAAACTAAAGAAACTCTTAAGATTTTAATTTGTCAATAGCATTAAGAATTAGAGAAACCTTATTCTAATAAATAAATACATAAGTGACTATTCATTTAAATTAGATTATACAACCTAAAGATATTTTCTGAGGATATCTTTTTTCAAAAGTATAGAAAAAATCATACAATTATGGATATGAAATTCTATATAGCTGTAGAATGTTAATTAATTCATGCAACAGGCCCTTATTGCAACAATTAAATCAAAATTAATATTATGAAGCATAGAATTACATAAACACCAAGAATAAACAAAAGATTAAAAGTTAAGATTAGATCTCACAATCCTTTAAGACAAATTTTCAATTATCCTTTGATTAGAAAAAAAATTAATTACTCATGATTGAGTATACAAAATTGCATATCTGAAGAAAAAATTATAAAAAAATGAAACCAG
>JAVXUL010011353.1:0-12358 GCA_035590515.1 Trichilia minutiflora | reverse complement strand
TATAGTGTTTTTATTTTTTTATTAATTTTTTAAATTTTTTTAAAAATTATAATTATTTATTATTTATTTATTTAATTTATTTATTTATTTATTTAATATAAACGGACTGGCTCGTTTAATCTGGTAGCCCGACGGATTGGGTTAGGATTGAGAATATCAATCCGTTTATTAAACGGATCAGTCCGACCCAATCCGCTTAAATACTTTGCCCAAAATGATTCGGACCGATTAAGCTTAGCTGGACCCATTTAACAGTACTAAATCTCACCCATTTATTTTGTTTATTAATTATTATTTCATATCTCTAATAATGGCAAAACATTTATGCTTCATAGCAAATAAAATCAATGGTGCCCTATTTCAAACATTACAAGTGTTTTCTGTTCATGAATCAGGGCATTGTTTATCCCATCTAGAAAATCGGTTTTTTTAATTATATCATTTTCTAGCAAAATATTTTTGTTTTATGTCATAGATTCATGCTTAAATAGTTCATACTTTCTCTTTCAGTTATAAATTACTTGATATATATCCCATTTATATTATAAAAAAATAAAGAAATATCTAATCAAGGTTAGATATATCTTTCCCACCCCCTATCCTAAAAAGATTCGAGAATAATAATTCAGTCTTAATGGGCAACAAATATAAATGACTACATGGAAGAAGATCTTGTGGGTATTCCTTTTCTCCTTCTTTTCCTACAAGAATTGGGAGGAGATTGAGAGGTACACTTATCCTTAGAGGTTGAAGATGATTCAGAATTTGCCGCCTCAACCTGTTCTGCTTGACTTGACAGACATACCTACACATGAGATTAAGTTGTTGCTTCATTTGACTTCTCTAATAAGATACAATAATAACAAAAAGGATAACAAAATTTGAGTTTCAACCTGTGTTCTTACTTTGCATTCAATCGAACAATACTTGGATGCGGCAAACAGATTTGCCCATCCACAAGTTTCACACTTATGGCCACTTTCATGTCCTTCCCCTTTATGATTGGCTGGCCATTTACTTTGTCTTTGAGTTAAATAAACAATTCTTTTAGAGTTAATTATGTAACTTTGTTTATCAGATGTATCCAACAACTCCTTTATATCTCCAATTTTAAGTGCCATCTGATATGAAGCTTTGCACGCCTGATGAAACAAAAACATTACAAAAGAACAGAAAACGGAAACAGAAACAGAAAAGGTAAGCACCATGACAGCGCTCACTTGCAGAACATTGTGGCCATTATGTTTGTTGGTCTTGCAAATTTCACAAAAAGATAAATCTATGCATTCGATACAGAAGTAAGTATTATCTTTCAATCCACATTGGCATGGCACATAAAATTTGGCTTGTAGCAGAGACTCTAGCAACGGCAGATCAAATTCTTTGCAATCCATGGTTCTCTTTGTTAATGGAAATTCTAAACTCTCTCTTTGATAGTTTGTTTGTTTGTTTGTTTTTGTTTTTTGTTTTTTGTTTTTGTTTTTTGACTCAGTTTAATATCTGGGTATAGTTCAGGCTTCAAATATAGCCTCATGACGTTTACTTCCAAAGCCAAGGTTCAGCCTAGCCGCTATGGTATCAATTCCATGGCCCTTTTCCTTTTGTTTGATTCTTCTGTTGATTAACTATATCTATGTGTATGTTTATAGTTTCAGAATGTGGTTCACGAGGTTATAGTTCAAGGCATTATTCTTTTTTCCATTAATGCTAAGTTAAGAACTGTTGTGCAGCACAGGAGCTATTATTGATATGGATAGTAAAAGAACAAGAGCTTAGGTAGCATGCTCTATTTTCTCACTTGGTTTCTCCTTTGAGTCTTCTTCAACAGAATTTGATTCTTCTTCAAAATAATGTTTTTTTCTTAATTGCAAATGGTAGCTGTTAATCCTAATTGTGTTGATTTAGTAGAAGTTCTTTTGAGTAAAATGCTGAGACTGAGCGTTAGTGTAACTCTTGTACGCAAGCATTCAAAGAGGAAATTCTGTTGATATATAATTGGGTCCGTTGTCTTTTTCTGTAATTTTGTTTTCCTCATTTAAGGACTTAACCACATTGCCAGTTAAACATTAATCAAGTGATACCCATGTATTCCTTTTCTTCTCTGGATTTAATCAAAAATACCCACATTAATAATAAAAAAATCAAAAATACCCGTACATTAATTTTTAATCAAAAATAATCCATTTTATTATTTTTTGATCAAAATACCCTCCAATCCTAATTTCTTGTTCTCTCTTCTTCCTTCTCCCGATTTATCATTAAACGCTAATATCTCCATTCTCTTTTCTCTCCCTTTTCCCCCATTATAACCACCACCATTATACTTCAGATATCCGACATTATCAAACACTGCAACAAATTTTGTATAAGGTAATCTCCAAATTACATAACTATATACATTATATATTTGTAGTGTTAATTTGTATTTTAAATTTTAAATTTAATTATTTTAATTTTTAAAAATATGTTTAATATTATACATTTGAGAATGAATATAATGTGGGAATATTTTGAAAGTTTGTAACCGTATAAACATTATTGGAAAATGAAAAATAGAGAAAAAAACGAAAAAAAAAATGGACTTTCGATGGAAGAACAACTCCGAGCGCACAGTATAGGGGGGATTGTTCCCCCCCGAGCGCGCGCAAATGGGCACGATTCGCGCAATTTCGTTTTACAAATTTAATATAATATCTTTTTTTGTTCCATTGTTTTGTTTTCAATTATTTTTTTTTATAAATTTAATATAATAACATTTTTTTAATTGTTTTGTTTTCAATTTTCTTTTTACAAATTTAATAAAATAACATTTTTTTTAATTGTTTTGTTTTCAATTTTTTTTTTGCAAATTTAATATAATAACATTTTTTTGAATTGTTTTGTTTTCAATTTTTTTTTTGCAAATTTAATATAATAACATTTTTTTAATTGTTTTGTTTTCATTTCTTTTTTCAAATTTAATATAATAACATTTTTTTTAATTATTTATTAAATTTTTGGAATTAATTTAAACCCAAAAAAATTATTAAAAAGTGTCTACTTAAATATTTTGAGTAGAATTTTTATATTCCTAAATTTTTTTTATATTAGTAATATCATTCAATAATTTAAGATTATTTTTTTCATTCACATAAATAAATTTAATTTGTTAATGCAGTAATTAATTTATTTTAATATATAATAATATGTATATATTAATTTATATGATGATAATAATAATAATAATAATATAGATGATAATATCCTAAATATTTTAAATTAACTCTATCATAAATTTCACTATATTTTTGTTAGCTAGAAAAATGAATTAATAATTTTGAATTAATGATTATGTTTGTTTATTGAGAAAAATTCATTATAAAAAAAATTATGACATTGATTAAACTTATATTGTTGAACATTTGATTACATATATGGTTGGAATAATAACAATTGTCACCCGATATGGAGGTTCATGGGAGCCCACATCTAACGGTGGTGAGGTATATAATGGCGGATCGATAATGCCTTATTGTGTCGATGAGAACATCAATTATGAGCAATTTCTTCAAATGTTGTATGAGAGGTTTCGGATTAATCCTACTGAGCAAAGAATTGCGACAAAAGCAATATTTTCCGAGAGTGTACAACCATTTGCGGCACAAAAGGTTGCGGCAGATATTAACGACGAATTCAGCTTCCGAGCTTTTATGAATATGAATCATCCCACTTACATTGAATGCATGAAGGGCTTATGTCCACTGTTTGTCACCTTCGAAAGAATTGAAGATGCAACGGGTGAAATTCCAGAACCACCGTTTAGGTACTCCAGTGGAAGTAATGCATTGACAAATATAATTCATGTCAGGCCATTACCAGTGGAGAGGGGCCATCAAATTGAAGCGAACAATATAGAGGTTCCACAACATTACTCCCCACCTATACAAGTTGAAGAGCCACAAGTTGCTGAGTATTATGATTATCATCAACAGCAAGATCATCAAAATGAGTACCATGCTTTTGACACAGACATTGGGGGTAATTGTTCAACTCCTGAGCATCTGGATGAACGACAAAATATTGATGGAAGTCATGCTTGTAGAGTCAGTGAAATAACTCCATCATCATCATCAAGTCAATTCATAAGGTATTTGCCTCCCATTCCACAAACTATAACCATGTCAAGTGAAGGCTCATCGAGTACAGGATTTGGTGAAGTGTGTATTGGTCAGATTTATAGGACCAAACAGGCACTTCGTGCAAAATTACCATTGATGGCATTAAGAAATCACTTTGAGTTAAAGGTGTATAAGTCATCAAGTGATCGATTTGAGGTAAAATGCAGAGGCAATGGTTGCAAATGGCGTATCCGTGCAACAAAGGCTAAGAATAGTGAATACTTTTGCATAACTGGAATGGACACAGTGCATAGCTGTCAGACAGAGCAGGTGCAAGAAACTCATCGTCAAGCAAGCACACGCTTAATTAGACAGCTGATCAAAGATAAATTCACAGATGCCAATAGGATTTACACACCCAAAAATATCCGTGTGATATTCAGAGAGAATTTGGAGTGCGCTTATCGTATTCAAAGACATGACGTAGCAAGGAAGAAGCGTTAAAACTCGTGTCTGAAGATCCCACTTTGTTATATAGGGCTCTCCCACTTTATTGTTATGTACTGAAAGAAAAGAATCCGGGGACAATAACTGCTGTTGAATGGGATGAAGAACAACACTTCAAATATTTTTTCATGGCTATTAGTTCATGCATCCGAGGATTCCGAAAACATATAAGACCTGTGATTGCTATTGATGGTACTTTTTGGGGTACAATGTGTTTGGCAACTGTATTTGATGGGAATGATCAAATTTTTCCTCTTGCTTTTAGTGTAGTTGATTCGGAGAATGATGCTTGATGGGAGTGGTTTCTTATGAAGCTTCGCGATGCTATCTACCCTTTGTGAAGATTTGATTTTCATCTCTGATAGACATAACAGCATAGAGAAGGGAATCAAGTCCGTGTTCCCAGATGTATTTTATGGTTTTTGTGCTTACCACATCTCTGGAAATGTCAAATCAAAGTATAAGATGCGAGCTCGTAAGACTGATACATTCATGCAAGCTTATTTCAAGCTGCAAAGGTATATCAAACTAGTGAGTTCAATGAATATATGGCCGGTATGAGGTTGATGCACCCTGAGATAGCTAACTATTTGGAGAATGGTATTGGGGTTCATAAATAGGCAAGATCACACTCTCTATCTCGTCGATATGACATGATGACCACAAACATTGCGAAGAGCATGAATTCTTTGCTTCGAAATGCACGGTCCCTTCCTATTACTGCACTATCGGAGTATATAAGATCGGTGTTGCAGAAATGGTTTTATGAGCGCAGGGAGTTGGCTGTATCCAGAGATATTGAACTAACGGAATCTGTTCAAAAAAAAATTGATGACCAAATGGAGTTGTCCCGTGCAATGTGCGTATATCCGGTTTCACGTTGGCAGTTCGAAGTAAAACATCAGGGTACAGTTGACATTGTGAACATAGAAGAGCGAAGCTGCACATGCAGATTCTTTGACCTCCAACAACTCCCGTGTGCGCATGCTCTTGCTGTATGTAGACATATCAGGTTATCGTATCATTCTTTGTGTTCAAACTTTTATAAGACAGAATCATTGGTGGCCGCTTATGCAGAGCCTATCCATCCAGTAGGAGACGAGAATGATTGGGTGGTTCCATCAGACTTACAGGAAATTAATGTAAAGCCGCCTACACAACGCCCACCCGCTGGACGACCAAGGAAACAACGCATCCCTTCTACTGGAGAAGACGTTGTTAGGAGGATGTGTTCTCGTTGTCGTGGCATTGGTCATAATCGATTAACTTGCAAGAATCCGATCCCTTTGCACTAAAACGAGTGATAGTTAGGCTAAAACAGCTGAATGTCGGATGAGTTAAATTATTTTGTGATTCCTTCTTCATGTACTATTTGTTATGATCCTTTATTGTTTGTGTTGTACTATTTGTGCGGACAATATCATGATACAGATTTGATTTGATACAATGTTTTTGTTTTTGTTTTTGTTAAATGTTTGTAATGTCCACTTGTCTCGGAAAAAAAAAAATAAAATGATAAAAATTATAAATGGTTTTATGATTATATAAATTATTAACAAAATAATATTAATTATAGTAAGTGAGTCTTAGAAAATAATTTCATAACAATCCATTGAATTTGAGTAGACACGGGTAATATAATTATAATAAATAAAATTCGGAGAAAAGAAATAAAAAAGTCATTGAAATATTTAAAAATTAACCATAGTTATTAAAACGAAGTTGTTAATTAATAGTTAATCAAGTATTAATGAACTATTTAAAGAGTTAATTAAATATTAATAGTTAATTAATTATTATTAGTTAATTAATAGTTGTTAAAATGAAGTATTTAAAGAGGAAATTGAAGAAAAAAAGAAATTGGAAAAATAGGAAAAGAAAAAATTTGGAAAAAAAAAAGAAATAAAAAAAATTAAAAAAGGAAAGCCCCACGCTGCAGCGCCCCGCTGCAGCGCGGGGCTTTCTGTGAATTCAATTGAAATGCCCCACGCTGCAGCGGGGCGCTGCAGCGTGGGGCTTTACAAATTATTTTTAAAATTTTTTTTTTTCGGTTATTTTTTTTTTCTATTATTAATTTTAACTTTATTTTTTTTTGTCTTCTTCCTCATTTGTCCCATTAACATTTTACCTCCCTCCCACTTTCGTATCCTCATTTCTCTTTTTCTTCTTTACCCATTTCTACCACAAATGTTCCTGCACTCTCATTCCACCATACCCATTGGTCAATCTTCTCAGATCTAGTATTTTAACAACAACAAAAAAGGAAAATTGAAGCACCCAGGTTAGTTTCAGTATAGTTATTAACTTTCTTTGTTAACACACCGATTAATTTCAGTATACTCATGGATATAAGATTGGAGTTACTGTAGCATGAATAGTGAAATCCGGGAACACACTTATAATTTTCTCTTTTTTTTTATTTGTAATGTCCCAAATGTGATAATCTGATGTTGTGTTTGTGCTGATCTTATTTCACATGCTAATCCGATTGCTTAATGTTAGTTATTTCGATATTCTTACAGGGTAGATTTCAAAGAGGAGGGTGCTATCAATATAGATAAGGGTAGATTTTGTTGAGTGACAATGAAACGAAAAAATCATGGGAAACAGGTTAAAGGAAGTACGCAACAGCGTAAATGCACTTCGCGTTTTGTTTCTGATGCGGCAAGAATCCGCTTTGATGATTCAGTGGTTAGACGTGTTGGTCTTAGGGAACGTGGTATTGATATAGATCGGATAACAGGGGCTCCACATTTGGATTATCAAATCTTTCGACGGCGTTGGGAAACATTTTGTGCGCAGCCAAAAGCAGCAGCCATGACGTGTGTAAGAGAATTCTATGCTAATGCAGCAGAAATGAACGGTCGAGTGTCATTTTGTCGCGGGAAACAAATCAGTTATGATCCAGATGTGATTAATGATTTTTACCAGCTTCAGCCTCCTCCTATTTGTGGACTAGCACAATTGATTGAGTCGGCAGACCTAGACATGGTAGCCGGGGTTATTTGCACGAAGCCTGTTGAATGGACGGTTGTACGTGGAGTGAAAGCTCACTTCCCAACAAAGGAATTGACAAGGGAGATGATGTTATGGCACCATTTTGTGTGCTCAAAGCTTAGCCCAACATCACATTTATCTGAAGTTACCAAAGAGCGAGCTTTAATATTGTATGCTATTAAAAAGAGCTTGCCAATCAATGTAGGCCAATGGATCTCTGACACCATCCGCAGCACCGCGGACAACTTTTATGTGGGTTTGGGATTTCCATCACTGATAACAGAACTTATTGCTGCAGCAGGGGTTGATACATCTGGTGAAGAGGTCTTACAACCAAAATCTATTATGAACCTTTGTTCGGCCAATCGAAACAGAAGAGTGGAGCCGTCCGTAGGGATTGAGGGGAGCTCCACTCGTTCGCATCATTCACGGCAACAGCGCTACTCGACGGAGATTGAGGGTAATATTCAACAATTCCAACAAGACATTGCTGAGATTAAAGAATGCCAACAACGGGAACACGATCGTTTTCAGGAGTGGCAAAGCTATCAGCACGGGTGTCTTCAGTCTTTAGAACAAATGATGCATTATATGGGAGTCCAATCAGGTATTGATATGTCACACGCTCCACGGATGCCACCTCTTCCAACAACATTACACCCATCCGGAGCGTCATCTTCAGTGCCGGATGTTGAAGCCAGTGACGATGAGGATTAGATTGACGACAGTAGTCATGTTTTTATTTATGCAGACATTATATATGCATTTACATTAATGACATAACTTTCCTGTGCTATCAATTGTGTTAAGTGAGTTATTAATATGCATTTATCCTCATTTTATTATGAACGCATTTTCTCAGCGTTAAATGGTTATTAATTATCTACAGACAATATATACATTTAACAGTTTATAAATATATAACACACATGCACGTGATCATGCGATAGAATGTTAACGAAAATAATGGTTTTCTATTTTGAATGACTATACCATATGTCTACAGCCATTTTTGTCCTGAGAACTGAGCTATCATCCGGACCAAAGTCAAATGTCCGGCCTAAACACAAATATTGAATATAAGAACAAACAAAGACTCCACAGTCTCCAGATAATGGACGCTGATGAGGTCTACCATCCTTCGGACGTTCGCACTGAAATGGTGTCACTGATGTATGGATGCCTGCATCTCGTGCCAAATGTGCAATCAGAACACGAAGAGGTTGTAACGCTGTCCTAATCTCAGATTCGGAGTGACTGTTTGGCGCTGAATCGTAGACAATAATGCGTTGACGTGGCAAATGAACAGCACAGGCCACCCAATGCTCCCCCTTTATATTCCATGGCAAGTACAAAACATCAACAGTCTCCCATGGTTTACACAAACCACGCCCATATACGAAACTCTGTACATCGGTGCCTGAATAGAAACAACCATATGACAGATCCCCGGACAGGAATCCCGACCAAGCGGTCTGAAGTAGCATCTGTATGTACATGTAACTTAGTCAATAAAAGTATTTTATAGGTGTTTACATATAGTCTGAAGGTGGCAATCAAAACTCACGGAGAACACAGTCGGGAGTATAGTCCAATTCTGTTGCATTGTAGATCGAAATGCTAACTGTTGGCGAAGCAACATCTCAATGTACTCGTCAATGTGCTATCCACAAATTGAAAACCAGAAATATTATTTACAAGAACAACAAAATCAAATAAAACAAAATACACAAGGATTTTTGTACTTACACTGTCCTCCAACCATGACTCTGCTGTATATATGGTATTCAGCCAGTTTGGAGTTATTCGTGTGATACTACCATCAATGTAATTATCCTCTTTGGCCATCCATGAATTGAATAAGTTGAATAATGCGTCTGGAATTGGCTCTACGGAGCACACTTCATATTCGAGTGATCGCCTGTATCGTGACTTACCCTTTTTAATGGGATTTGTGTAGGGTGTTCGTGCATGGGTACTACGCTTATATACACGACCAAAACGACTCACACCCATATTAGGAGCTCCTGTGTTATGATCAGTAACATCAACAGCTCTAGTGTCGTGGATGATATTATCTTCGACAACCACATCCTCGCCAACCATATGACAATACTCACCGTCAACAATATTTTCAGTAGCCATGTTTTCAACATCCATATTATCCGTCATATGGACATCTGGTTCCTGAATCAGACAAAGAAGTAATAAGCCGGGTGTAAGACAGTGGCAAAGAAAATTTCGGCAGTATTTCGCCTATGATAAGGCTTAACTGAAAATTTTCCTGCAAGGATAAACATACTCCTAAATCCATGACTGAACAACACAACTCCATCACAGAAAATCTCTTGCATAGTTATTTGGAATTGCGATAATTTCGTCAATAAAAACATCAATGGACCATAAGTAAAAGATATTAAAATCAAAATAATAATAAACCTGCATGTCATTGGCACTGTATAATTCCATCCACCGTCGTACGTCATGTGCTAAACTATTAACAACGTCCTCCATTCGTGATGTTCGCTCTTCATGTCGTTGTACACGATCCTCGAGCCCTCCCAAGCGATTATCCTGTCTTCTTGCAAAGTCATTAAAATCCGATCTCAAGCCTTCAATAGCACGCAATAACTCAACCTGATGGTCGGAGTATGGCATCCCACTAGGCGTTGCAGATCTGTACTCCATGCCAGATGGTATGGGAGGTAACTGTATAACTGAAGGATCTGCGGGAATGAAAGATGTTTGTGGAAACATCTGAGATGAATGATACATCGGTGGACTGGGCGGATGAGCTGTATGTCCAACAAGATCTCGATCTGGAGTATCATAAACAACATCCTGCACCACCACAGTTGGTTCACTCATTTCCTCTCCAGTTCCCTCAATACGCTGATGCGGCGTTGCAGATCTGTACTCCATGGAAGATGATATGGGAGGTAACTGATTAAATGAAGGATCTACGGGAACGAAAGATGTTTCTGGACACATCTGAGGTGAATGATACACCGGTGGACTGTGCGGATGAGCTGTGTATCCAACAAGATCTCGATCTGGAGTATCATAAACAACATCGTGTACCACCATAGTTGGTTCAATCATTTCCTCTCCAGTTCCCTCCTCAATACGCAGATGCGGCGTTGCAGATCGACGGCGACCTCCACTCTGAAGCATATGATTACACTGATTAACCATTTGGATATATATTAATATATAGAACGGAATTTGATTTTGCACAAGGGACAAACCTCACACGGGCTATGATGATTTCTTATGGAATGGTCTACTGACAGTGGATGACTGTACTCGACCGACGGTTCACTAACCATATTCATGTAACATATATAATATGCCTCAGACCGTTCCTCGGGAGTTTCCTCCATACTTTGTAACACTGTAGGTGCCTGAAAAAAAAAAAATAATCATCCGTTTATCGATACATAACCAACATTTATTTAAGGTTGAAATTACTTACCGCATTTGGGCCGAATAAGTGTTCACGCACATTTACCGATTGAATTGTTTTTGCCAACGAACGCCACCGTAGCATCCGAGGCACACAATCATTAAATTTTCTTCCCAAGTCTAGAGCCGGTGTGTCAACAACTTCATAGATCCATAACTTCGAAAATGAAATATGCTCTGTTATATTAACATACTACAATGGAGGAATTTAAATGACAAAAAATAAGTCTATTTATTAGAGTTTACCTGGAAAGCAAGCGGAAATCCTTGCAGATTATACTTTACTAGAATGCTTGTTCTTTCTTTATTGCTATTGTCCTTGGCCTTCTGTTTTTTCTCCATGAGCCGGGCCGTCTTGTCAGCGGTAACATACGTCATCAAAACGTTACGTAATGATTGTAAAGTCCATGTCCAACTAACCGAACCCCATGGATATCGATTGAACTCATCCAGATCGTCAAGAATTCTTAAAACTGATATACTTGATTGATATCTGGATCCTCTACCCAAAACAATACGCTCTAACAAAAAATAGAGCGATAGCTTCACCGCATCAAGATCATCTATCCGACTTAAGTCAATCTGACTATATACTTTCTTGATTTGGTCCAAAGTAATCTTCTCTGCCCCATTAAAATACACTGTCCTAAGTCGATCACTCTGTGATTGGATATGAGGGATGGTACCAAATCTCAGTCCTGTTATGAGTACAAATTCCTTCTGACTAAATCGTGTCAGATTACCTCCAATATTAAACCACATCTCATCGTCACAATCATCTATACTGTGTACCTCATGTTGGAGTACTTGATGTACCAAGCAACCCGAAAAACACAAATCAGGCGATAAGTCAAGGAAATGACCTAGGCACGTTTGTCTAAATAAAATCTGCTGATTCGTAGTTAATTTCTCACGTACCAGTCTAATTTCACTAATATGTGACAATGACGTCACATCGCCATCAACGTGGTTCTCCTCGGCTCTCTTCAAAATGAACATCTTCAACTGTCAACGTGTAAATTATATATTAGTAATTGAATATTAGAACATAATAATAATTCAAGTTTAATCAATGTCATAATTTTTTATATAATGAATTTTTATCAATAAACAAACATAATCAGTAATTCAAAATTATTAATTCATTTTTCGAGCTAAAAAATATAGTGAAATTTATGATAGAGTTTATTTAAAATTTTTAGGATATTATCGTCTATATTATTATTATTATTATTATTATTATTATTATTATTATTATTATTATTATTATTATTATTATTATTATTATTATT
>JAVXUL010011332.1:0-12359 GCA_035590515.1 Trichilia minutiflora | reverse complement strand
TTAAACAAATTAATCAAACAAATCATTTATTTATCAACAAAATAATTTGCTCATCATCAAAAACACATAGGTCAACAATCCCAGGCTTGAGTCTCCTATCGAGACTATATCATTCCCGAGAAGATCTTAGGCTAACGAGATCATATTGTCTCCGAGCTAAGGGAATTTGGTATTCATGGAACCATTCTGTTCCAAGGTCACATAGACCATTTTATCCGAGGCCAGCTACCTGTTTTAATTTATCTTTTGCAAGTACCAGGGTACTTAGGAGAGGCCAGTCACCTGCGGTTTGTACTTATTATGTTATGAGGTCCTTTGTTTTTACAGTTGGGTTATCCAACGGATTGACCTGTAAGTATTCCCTTTCCTGTAAATGTTCTTTTTTGCTTTAATGATAAATACGGGTGATATGTTTATATATCTTCATCGAACCGAGTCTCAGTTCATCTGATTTCATATTAATTCGAGACAGATAACTTGAATATATCGCCTACACATATTTCTCAGCCATGAATTTTCTAAGTCATTCATTCGGTGACATCATCCGAGTAAAATTTGAACTATATGTGTATGCATTATCCCGAGCGGGGTCCTTAACACAATTTTCTCTAAGTCCTTTATTTGGATTTTTCCCCAAATGGATGAGCTCTTTATCGAGATGTTGTTAAGTCCTTTATTTGGATTTTTCCCCGAACGGATGAGCTCTTTATTGGGATATATGGGTTCCTTATTCAGATGGTTTTCCCGAATGGACGCATTCTTTATTTGGATATATCTTTTATTGGTTTTTTATTCGGATGATTTTTTCGAATTGACGTATCCTTTATTTAAATATATCTTTTATTGGTTCTTTATTCGGATGATTTTCCCGAATGGACGTATCGTTTATTTGGATATATCTTTTATTGGTTCTTTATTCGGACGGTTTTCTCGAATAGACGTATCCTTTATTTGGAGTCCTGTATTCAGATGTTTTTTCCGAACGGATGAGCTCTTTATTGGGATGTTTTCTGTCTTTTATTTGGATATTTTCCCAAATGAACGAACCTTTATTTGGAGTCCTGTAATCGGATGTTTTTCCGAATGGATAAGTTCTTTATCGGGATAATTTTTGTCCTTTATTCAGGTATTTTTCCCGAATGAACGGATCCTTCATTCAGACATTCAAAAAAATTGTTCAAGTTATTCACTCGGATGGCTTTTACTCAGATATCTATTTATGCGGACAACTTTTCACTCAGACATCTCTTTACTCAGCATCTTTTCACTCGGATTGTCACGACCCGACCCATAGGTCCCATATATGACAATCGCCACAGACCTCCAAGATGTACCCAATCACTCCCAATATCCAACCAACCATACACCCAAACCTCACATAAATAAAGCAAGGCCTCAAATACTTCAAATGTACATAAATACACATAAATCTATAAATGAACATACTCAAATAAAATCTGTGGGAATCAATCCCAATTCATAATACAATATTTATTACAAATTTGTTTATCAATTTTCAAATCTCATAAGTAAAAGAACAATTGAAAATGACACCAGCGGACTATGGACTTCCTGAGTGAGTCGAAGTAAATATATCTGAGCCTTCACTCTTGGAGTAATCACCACCACCCACACTTATCCTATCGCTTTCCCTGAAACTGAGAGGTGAGGGGGGGTGAGTATACCAGCGTATACTCAGTGAGTGAACGAGATAAAATATAATTAAAAACTATGTAATGTATACATGTATATATTCAAATAAAGTTTCCAAAATCATATTATAAAGTCATTGGGCTGGCTCTTTTCCCGGTAACTACCCTGGCCGTGAGCGTTCCGAGACCGTCAGTGGGTTTTGTATGCAGGAAAACATGCTATTAAAGAAAAACAGATTTGAGATGCAATAGTTATCAAATATGCACTTTTAACAGAAAAAGGTGCCCAACACTGACGTTTGCCTCGAGTTGTCACGAGGTGACATCCGTGACTAACTCGACGAGACTCATAGGTGGACAAATCCCATCACAATATCACGACATAACTATAATCACATAATAGTCGACCTATGCAGCCTCCACTCACCTAGGTGACCTCTCTCCCAAGCCAACCCTAGGTTACCACTATACACTCACCTGGGGGTCCACATCTCAGTAAACACCTTCCCAAGCTACCACCCTATAACTACAGTAAACCGACACACAAAGCCGTTATCACCAATGTGCACAATCACAAAAATAGGCCCTCAGGCCATATTCTCGTCATAAACATAAAATCGGGCCCAATGACCGCAATATCACATAACAAATGTAAATCTGGCCCACTGGCCATAACATCAATCAAAACATAATTCAAAATGTCAAATCCATTACAAAATCATATATAACACATGTAAGTACACATTTTCATATTTGAAAGAAAATGAGGAAAACATTTATAAACATATGCATATTATTTCATTTACAACTAAATAAGTTTATAAATAAAGAAATAACATAAAAAGAATGTCCACTCACTACTTAGGGAGGGTATACACTCCCTAATTCCCCTCGTTCTTCGGTGATTCACGCGAATACCTCGATCTCGAACCATCGCCTAACCACACACATAACAATACTATTAATTTCCTCATTCCAATATGCACATGAATTCGAATGCATGAAATGCGTGCTAACCCCAGATTTCTATCGTCGAACTATTAGACGACATTAACTAAAATTCCCATTACACGTCAAATCATCCAATTATTATCTACATGGACCCACATTGTAGCTAAACCAACTTGTTACGACTAATACACGTAATTTCGATTAGTGAGTCCCATATATTCACCGGAACAGTAATCGAAGTTACTGTTCATATTCACCCAAAAATTTTAAAATTATAATTCTACCTTTCTACGACTCCTACGACTTCCCGACAACCCACATTACACATAAAATCTAAGAATTAAGTGATAAATCTAAGAAAAACGATACGAAACCCATATGAACAAAAATACTTAAAACGATGAAATAAATATATAGATGAGTTAGAATCGAAGCTACGAACCTCATGGTGTGATTGGTTTGCTCTGATTTCGCCTCTAACACGAAAAATCCTAATTTTCTCCAAGAACCCTAGTTTTTTTTTTTTGCGCGAATCCGCATTCCAATCGTCAAATTGCTACTCCCAACAAGTTAGACGCGTAGAATGTGGCTCGTCTGCGAAGACAAATCGAAATTTCAGTAAAAATGTGGGTGGATTTAGAGAGAGAATTGGAGAGAACGTGAGAGGAGAGGAGGAAGAAAGAAAAGAGAAGAAAAAGGAGAGAAAAAACAAAAATTTTGGCCCCCATACCCCTATTTATAGAAAAATGGTGAAATTATCATTTTGCCCTTAAGTTTTCTTAAGGAGGAAGCTTCTAGAAGAGGACAATTTTATCATTTCGCGTCGATTCGATCAAACGAATCAAAGATTCATTCGACCGAACTACCCCCTTCGATCGAACGAATAGCATTTTGATCGAACGAATCCCTTAGCGTCTACAGAAGTCAGAGAGCTCGCAAATTGTTGATCAAACAAAATGATGTTCGATTGAACGAACCAACACTTCGATCGAACAAACCTCTCATTCGATCGAACAAAACCCAATTCAATCGAATGAATCCCCCTATTCGTTCGAACGAATCTAAAGCTAAAATTTTACCGAGAGTCCACACAATATCGATTGAACGAATCACCCATTTCGATCGATTGAACCTGCTAAAATTCAAAATACCACTTAAATATTCCCCACTTGAGCCTAGAATCACCCCCACAAGCACATGAGACATGAAATGCATGCAGATGTATGAATCAAAAAAGTAGAAAATGACAAATATACCCTTGAGGTAGATCACTGGATGTTACATAAGCACCCAGCTCCATAACCTCCTCGTGATATCTTCTCATAAAGCTTTTCAAAGTTTCGCCAGAACCTTAACATATGGATAGTAAGGTGCTTAGGTTTCGACTAATTATAACAGCTCCTCAAAACTCATTTTTGAAGGCGATTACTAATTGGACAAAATTATTGATACTGGCTGACGACAAGCTCTTGTACCATCGCCTGACCGATCCCTCACATAAAAGGAAGGGTCTGTTTTCCTAGTGTAGGGAGCCAATTATGGCATTTTGAACTTTTTGGGAAGTCATAATGCCAGGATTTCTTTAGAGAAAGAGGATGTGAAGGAGGAGGCCCGTATATTCTCAGCTCTCAGCCTCTCTCCTAGCTCGACGATTCCTTCTTCTCGTATCTCTTACAATATTCTTCTAACACACTTTTCAATCTTTCTATAACTGATCATAGATGCAACTTTTATTTCTCGAGCATGTTTCTCATTGAAGAAATTCCTCATGTCAGTGGTTGTTAGGCTAGGTTCCTTCCTTGACTTGCTCGTCATTCTTTTGGTCCTGTCCGTGTTGTCACGATGCTTCTCACACCCCTCATTGATCTTGAAGGGGGTGTTGATTCCTAGGGGGACATACGGCTTCTCCATTAAGTGATTTGTCATTTTAGCCTTTTTTTTGTAAAGCGATCAGTCTGAGATCGGGTGTGCAATCATGCGCTTTTATCGATCTTTGAATTCTATCAAAATTATCGCTAAGAAGGCCTAGCTTTCTTCAAGAGGGAATGATGTTCTCTCCTCTCTTGGGGAGATTGGCTCCCTGATCGGTTGTCACTTTCTGGTTAGTTGTCACCTGATGGCCATGAGTTTCTTTTATTGTTTTTCAACCTTGCTAGCCAAAGATCTGCTCCTGTACAAGTCTTCTGGCTAGAGGCCATATCCTTCACGCGCCCACGAGGATTTTTCCTCTCTACACGTTGTACTTTCACTGGAGATGAAACTTTTCGTATCTCGCCTTCTTTCTACCATCTTCCAAAAATCTGACTTCTATCAGGATTTCAAGAATAGTTTCCTCTTCACTCTTTCTTCACTGAGTGACGCTTCAATGGCCTTTTGTTAGTTTTCCACAGACGATGCCAGCTATTGGTACAAGAAATGTCCGAAGATCCTTACCAGTTGAATGACAAGAATCTTTGATGACTTTCTTACGATCAATAAAGAGTAACCGAATTAGTAAGATGAGAGAGCAATCCGGCTATGAGGGACACAAATCTTTATCAGCGATCGACAAAGGGACAAATTTAGCACTGGCAAAGCTTCATCTCCTAAACCCTGTAAAAACATAACATGTTTGGAGTGGCGTCGGATGAGTTTTTTGACGAAAAAACTCTGATGCCTAAGTCAGTGAAACAAAAAGGGGAACTCCGGTGTAAAATCGAAGAAAGTAGAAGTTGAGTTTTTTAAGATAATAAAAAACAGTTTGTTACCCTTTTATATTCTGGTGACCTCCTTTTATAGAGTTTTTGAGAGTTGATTGATGTGACTTGTCATTAGAGAACGAGAATGATAGGACCCTTATAAATGATTGTGTTGACAGATTTAAAAGTTTTAGGTCTTGCCAATCACATCATCAGAGTCTAGCTGAGAGATGGGACTGTTGACCTTAATTGGCAGGGTGATGCCTTTTATTACGTAATCTTGGATGTTCTTTGATCATTCCTATTTTTGATACCTGCTTGGCAACACACCCAAGAGGGGTGATGAGGTTCCTGAAAAGTGAACACCTGAGAGGGGTATCGGGAATCTCTGGGAGGTAGATACCCATGAGGTGTGTCGGGAGTCCCTGAAAGATAGATACCCAAAAGGTGTGTTAGGATTTTCTGGGAGATAGATGCCCAGGAGGTGTGTCGGGATTCCGTAGGAGGTAAATACTTGGGAGGTGTGTTGAGACTCCTTGGGAGATAGATATCTGAGAGGTGTGTCGAGATTTTCTGGGAGGTAGATACCCAGGAGGTGTGTTGGGATTCTTTGAGAGGTAGATACCGAGGAGGTGTGTAGGGATTTCCTGAGAGGCAGATACTCAGGAGGTATGTTGGGACTCGTTGGGAGATAGATACCTGAGAGGTGAATCGGAAGTCCTTGGAAGATAGATATCTGGGAGGTGTGTAAGGAGTCCCTAAAAGATAGGTACCCAGGAAGTGTGTCGAGATCCCCGAGAGATTTGGGGATTCTACGTGTTACCTGAAAGGCTTCCTCGTGTTTCGTCAATTTTTCCCCAAACAGGACTTTACAACACAACTTTGTTCTTTCTTAACCAAGAAACTACTATTTCACTATAAAATATATTGTCACTTGTTAATCTTGCAAAATTTACATTACAATATTCAATAAGTTTTAAATCATATAAATCAAAGCAAAGTTTCAGACCTTTGATTCCTTTCAGATACTTAATTATCCTTTTTATTACTTACCAATGTTCTCTCCTGAATTTAATTGATATCTATTTACCACTCCCACTGCATGTGATATATTTGATCTTGTACTAGTCATTGTATATACTAGATTTTTAATGGTCTAAGCATAAGGTACCTTTTACATTTCTTTTAATTCGATCTTATTTTGAGGATATGACTCTTGACTCAAAATAGTTAACTTACATATAGGTGTACTACCCGGTTCATAAAAATTTCATGTTAAACCATTTACATATTTTCTCTAGATAATTTTCTTAATCTAAATATAATATTTTTGATTTCTATCTCTGATAATTTTAATTCCCAGAATATAAGATACTTCATCCATGTTTTTTATATTGAACTTTATACCAAAGTATTACTGGTCAAACAAATATCATCTATATATAGTGAGAGTATATATATTTTGTCTTAGCAATTATCCAAAGAATTCATTTTATATCTCAAATTTAGGATTATCTAATAGAATTTTAAATATCATTGTCTAGTACTAAGACTTTTTTAATTTATAAACTTTGTATTCATATCCTTTAACTAAAATATCCTCTGGTTGTGATATATAAATCTCTTCCTTTAATTCATTATTAAAAATACACTCTTCATATCTAACTAAATATTATTTATACTTTAATTGTATCAGTCCAGGTATCACATTTCAACTGTAACTTAACTCCACACCTGAGTCTCTGTCACGAGATAATTACTGTTATACCTTAATCAATTGTAATTTAACCTCACACTTGGGTTTTTGCTATAATTGTGATCATACTTTAAATGTTAATTACTTGACCTCACATCTAAGTCTTTACTACAGAATAAGTATCCACAAAATCTATTATATGCATATTTATCTAAACTTTCATCGATCTTTAACTTATTATAGGCATTTACTTCAAGTTAGCTTTTTTTTTTTAGGTAAATTAACTAATTTTCAAACTTAATTTCCCTCAATAAATTTTTATTCTAATTAGTTTACTTTGGAATCAAATTGCTTTCACCCAGCAGATGTTTGTGAACCAACTCGGCCCACATTCACTTTATCATTTTCACAAACATCTGGTGGGTGAAAAGAGATTCCGAGAAGAATTTGGGGGACAACAACTAGCAATGGGAAATTGACATCAGCGTTACTAACAAAAAGAAAAATATCGCTTCTCGGGATTAGGAAAAATGAAAATACCTAATTTTTCCACATTCACGGTCTTTATTGTTTGGATATTGCAACTAAAGCGTTTCGCGATTCTTCCGGTAATAAATTTCTTACCTTTATCGATTGTATGCAATTGCAAATTTCTTTTCTTGTTTCTTACGATTTCAATATTAATCACGAACTTTCGTGTCCATATGTATAACTTGGCGTGATATTTATGTAGTTTTATCGTTTCATTGTATTGATCAAAGCATGATCTTTGATTGAGGATTTGTGTCTCTTATTAGTTTTAAATCTCAATCTCAATTGGGTTCTGTTTGTTTTGATTAGAAAGATTATCTTGGAATATATTTTCTGCGATTTGTGTAATGTTTTCAAGTGTGTTGTGTTATATGTTTTTGGCCTTTGCAGTGATGAGCAATGCAGAGATCATGTCAAGCTTTTCAGCCAAGAAAAGCTTCTACTGCCACAAGGAATGACTGCAATAAGTTCTCTTTGCCTCTGCTGCTTAGTTTTTGGTGGGTTTCCTTCTTGGTCATTGCTAATGCTCATGCTTGCAGAGGTATGCTACTTTATTACATTTCGCTCTTGCTATTATTTACGTAAATTCATTATTGAGGCATGACAGATGAACGATATGTTAGAGTTGGTACTTTTGTATTCTTTTGCTGGTTTGTTGGCTGGAGTTTATTTCTCCTGCAAGAAAGCTATTGATGATTTGGTGAATTTGTACCATCTGGTTGATGCTTGACACTGGCTTCTGCTAATGCTGGCAAGGTCTCTAACAAGATTGCTGATAGTCACTAAATATTTTGACATGATCTGGCAGGGTATTGAGTAATTTCATTAATGGATGTCTTCTGATGTACTTAGAATTCCATGACTCTATCAAAATAAAATTTTCAGATCTGCATTGGTGAGGTATTGTATCTTCTATTAATGCAGGAGGCTACAAAAGACCTAACATTTTCTAGATCTGACAAGTGTCATGCATTGGGCAGTCATATGGCTCATGATTTTCTTTGTTTTTATTTCTATTTAATGTGTTCCCTGATTACAACTTATTCCCTCTAATTCTTAGTTGCCGGCTCATTGGTGATTCTGAATGATAAAACATGTCGTCAAGAAGTTAATCCAGGCTGATCAAAGCATTTTTTTCCTGGAGCTGAGTGTACATCTGCACATATGTGTTGTCATTCTGCTGATTGGAGTCCACACTCCACGCAAGAAGAAACAATGGGTTCTGGAAATGAGAAGCAATCTGAAGAAGAATATGAGCATTATGGTAAAATAGTCAAGAGCAAGTTGAGGCAAAAGATTGTAGTCTGGGTGGACGATCTGTGAAGGATACACCTAAGAGTGATAGATTAATTCGATGTTCCAGTAGGTTTAGAAGAATTCAAAAATAAAAGCAATTAATCTCAAGGGATAAGCCTGCAATTTACCTATCAGGAAGCATCATGCACAGAGTAGAGCCTGGTGGGAAAGAGAATAATTTTGCTTCTGATTCAAAGGGAGCTAAGGTCTTGGTCGTCAACAAGGAAGCAAAAAGAGCACCTAACATCTTGGGCAAAGACGCTGATAAGTATCTTCGCAATCCATGCTCGGCTGAAGTAAAATTCGTAGTAATTGAATTTCTGAAGAAATTTTAGTAAATAGCATTGAAATCGCAAACTTTGACCATCATTCCTCCAACTCAAAGGATTTTGAGCTACTAGGCAATTTGGTTTATCCAACTGAGTCATGGGTGTTACTGGGAAATATTACTGTTAAATGTGTAAAACTATCTCAGTGGTTTACTCTTAAGGAGCCAAAATGGGTGCACCATCTGAAATTAATTTTGCTTAATCACTATGGCTCAGAGTTCTACTGTACTCTGATTACTGTGCAAGTTTATGATGTGAATGCTGTTGAGCACACGCTAGACGATTTGATATCTGTACAAGAAAATTTCTTTGCATCAGAGGAATCATTTAATTTGAATTTGTCTGTCCTGAAGCGATACTTAGAAAACGGGGGCATTTTTACAGATTTTGAGAAGGAAATTGCTGAGAAAAATGTGATAAAAGTATGTCTAATTCTTTCTTATTAAAATTAGAGTCTAATTCTTTCTTATTAAAATTAGAGTCTAATTCTTTCTTATTAAAATTAGGGTTTTTTGCACAAATATATACAACTGCAAAGGCTAAACTAAGTAAGAATAAAATTAGAAAATCTCCTCATCTTAAGATACAAATAAGAACTAAATCTCTAAAATTAAGAAATAAATAACTACTAAATCTTTTAAGATTATAGTACATAGGTTGTTAAAATAAAAAACCTTGTTTTTTCACACTCTTCCTTACTCTTCCTTGAGCTGATGAATGGATATTATCCATTCCAAGCTTGTCAACTAAACTCTAAAAAATTATATTGGAACGTCCTTTGTAAGCATATTGACAAGTTGATTTTTTATGGATACAAATAAAGTGCAAATTAGACAATTTGTTACACTCCAATTCAATAATGTCAACCATATTGTTTGCGCTAACACTTATATAGTGTAAAATTTAAAAGAAAATGAGGAATCATTCAAGCCTTTATTTATATTAAATTTATCAAATATTGATCATATCCATCATTTTCATCATTTACTAACCATTTATGATTCAATATTTTCTTATTTAATCATAAATGACCATGTCAATCATAATGTGTCCTTTTGATACATTAAAAATATTATTTTACAATAACAAATAGACAATCTGTTTATAACATTGAACAAGACATATAATTTCATAAAAAAAATTTATAATTTTTTAGAAAGGAATAAATAATACAAGTGTTTTTTCAAAATTCCCATGAGCTCTAATTCTCAAATTATGTGAGCTGAATACATAGATATTTAAGTTTTACTCTAATTAGATATTTATATTTCAGATATTTGTCAATATTCTTTTAGGAACTTGAATCTTGATGGAGTTAGTAGTTATTTCAATTTTATATGTTGAGCCAACATATTTTATGTTGATCATCATATGTCTCCACATAAAAATAATATATGATCAAATCGACTTTAGCATACTAGATATAGTTAGTCTTGTAATTATATATCATATAAACCATATACATTTCTATCAAATTTGACTATAATGTCTTAAATTAAAGGATTATATTGCATACTAATACAATCATACGATAAATCATTGAGTACATATAATACCATATGATCATTATTTGATGATGTTCAAAAAATAGTTTTTTAACTATTAATCCATACTAATATCCTAATAATATAACTCTCATCGTTACTCGTACTAATATCATCTCATGATATTTATTAAAGATATTCAATATACATACTATGTAATATTATTGCTTATTCAAAATCACTTCAATAGAAAATAAATTTGATAATATCATTTAACAAATAAATGAATTGTGTGGATAATTTATATATATACTTTATTTAACCATATGATAAAATAAAAGAAGTTGTTTATGTATGTAAAAAAATAACTTTTTCATTTTATTAATAGTAAATGTTATATATAAAATATAGTATCTTAAAATTAACATCATGAATAATTTTTAGGATATATACTAACCCTTGTTCTTTTCCTAATAGCTATAGGGCTATTATAATAATTTTTTTTCTTGGGCATCTGAAACATTAGAATTGGGAGAAGTGATTGGAGGACTTACTTCAATAATCATTGGATTTGGATCATATGACCTTTTCTTTATTGAATAAACCTTAGCAAAAGACTCAATATGGGTGTGGTTTATTTTCTGTTATAGGTGTGGAAGGCAAATCACTTTCTACTAAAGCATGAGGGATGACAAAAATGAATTGGATAATTTAAGCAAGAACGAACTTAGACTGGATAGGAACGAATGAGGACTTAGACTAGATAAGAACAGATGAGGATGGTTTAGACACAGACAACTCAAAAGGAAAGAGGCTTTATCCTTATCTTTCATGAATGACATCTCTCTCTAAAGATAAGGATTATGAAAGTATTAATTGTTCTCAACAAAAGTAACATTGGCAAAAGCATGAAATTTTTGTGTTAGAGGATGATAACACTTATAACCTTTTATGAATGGGAGTAACCAAAGAAGATACACTTGAGAGTCTTTGTATCAAGTTTTCCTTTTGAAAATGAACATGAACATGAACAAATGCAACACAATGAAATATCCTGGGACAAGATTGTTAGTGACATGAAAATTGGGATAGAGCTTTGCAAAGACTCGTGCAGGACTTTGAAACCCAAGTACCTTCGTAGGAATTCTATTTATGATGTGAGTAGTAGTTAACATGACTTCTCTTGTGTCAATTTTGTTAGAGATTTTAATTTCTATAAGATCGTTATACATGAAATTAGAACACAAATCAGGATAACGATGCATATCTTGTTTGGCCATTATTATAACTTGTCGCGTTTTCAAAGGTTAAGTCTTCCTCTCTATTCTCTATCTTGTGGCAACTTACTCAATGGGAAGGATGCAGATTAGGATTTTAAAACCCATAATTTTCTTTATATAGAGTTAGAGAGGGGATCTAGCCTAACCTTGATTGATCTTTGCTAATCTTCCCCATCAAAGGTTTCAGTATGACCCATAGCTAGACCTGTCAAACGGGCCAGCGGTCCGCGAGCCGGCTCGGCTCAGCTCGGCATTTAAGTGGGTTAGGACAAAAAAAAATTGGCCCATTTAATTTGCGGACTTTTTTAGCTCGGTCCGTTTAACCCGCGGGTTAAGTGGGCCAGCTCGTTTGACTCGCGAGCCGGCTCGTTTAACCCACCTAATTAAAAAAAAATAATTTAATTTTTTTTAATCTTTATATTTAGATGATGATTGATTATGTTTGAATGTTAATAATGATAT
>JAVXUL010011331.1:0-27539 GCA_035590515.1 Trichilia minutiflora | reverse complement strand
ATATATAGGAACATATCTCGCATTAATAAAATAAATATAAGAACAAGCAACTGAACACAATGCAAGATACATAAATGTTATTTTATTAAATGTAAACATTTTTACAAATAATGACAAAGTTTATATACAAAGAAATAATAACCTTGAACCATATGGCACAATTAGTTTTAGGGCATATCTCTAACAAATGCTTGGTGTATAAAAATCATCGGACATTTTCTTGCATTAATATTTGACGCCGTCTATGAGAATACTTACAAAAAGCCATTCCCCAACCGAATCAAAGAAGATAAAAAAAGTTTCTCTCAATTCTAAAATTTTTTTAAACCATTACAATCATCATTTTTGCATGTAACTTTTCATCCGACCGTTGGATTAATTTTATTTTTTGGTGAAAAGAAGTTTACTTATTGATATACAATCTGACCAAATGGATTTTATAAATAATCTTTCTGGTGGAAGTTATAGTAGATCAATTTTGCTACAAGAATAATATGATTTTCTATTTGTTTTGGGAGCTTATGTCTATCAACAATCTCTTCTTCTTCGACCGTCGGATTGACTACAAATTTTAACAAATGTTTCATCCATATATGTTATTTATTTGGACCGTTCGTATTTGAAGAATAATACTCCATTATAGATTTTGAAGTTTTATAAAATTTCTACTCTGTTTAGCTGGGGGTTTTCAGATTGCACAGCCTTTCAACTTTATTGGATGTCGTTTTATTTCACCGTTGGATTGAGACAAAATTTTTTCTTTCATATCATGGAATATATTTGTTCAATTGCAACAGCTGGATTTCTGACAAATCTTCTAGTGAAGAGATCGGTGTTTGGAACCAGAGGTAACCTGTAATTTGGTCATCCAACAAACTCTGAATATTCAACATCCTGTTTCTTTTAATTTAACCATTGGATCATACTAAAATTTGTTCGAGATAATTATAAAATATTTTTGTGGGATATGAACGGTGGAGATGGTGTTATGTATCCTTTATCTTTAGATTTAGGCTATGAACAGAAACTTTTATTTTTGATTTTTCTCCCCCACCCCGAGGTGATTTTTCTTCCCCGCCCTGAGGTGATTTTTCTTCCCCGATCTGAGGTGATTTCTCCCCTGACCCGAGAAGATTTCTCTCTCAATCCGAGGTGATTTTATTCAGCCCGAGGTGATCCCATTTGACTCGAAGGTCTCATCTCTCACTATATAGGATCTCTTGCCTCATCTTGGAGGTCTCACCTCTTACCTCGGAGGTCTTATCTCTCATCACAGAGGAGTTATAACCTCATCTTGGAGGTCTCATCTCTTATCTCCAAGGTCTTATCTCTCATCACAGAGGTCTCATCTCTTATCTCAGAGGTCTCATCTCTCATCATAGAGGAGTCATCACCTCATCTTGGAGGTTTCATCTCTTACCTCGGAGGTCTCATCTCTCATCACAGAGGAGTCATCACCTCATCTTGGAGGTTTCATCTCTTATCTCGGAGGTCTCATCTCTCATCACAGAGGAGTTATCACCTTATCTTGGAGGTCTCATCTCTTACCTCGAAGGTCTCATCTCTCATCACAGAGGAGTTATCAACTCATCTTAGAGGTCTCATCTCTCATCATATAGGAGTTATCACCTCATCTTGGAGGTCTCATCTCTTACCTAGGAGGTCTTATCTCTCATTACAGAGGAGTTATCACCTCATCTTGGAGGTCTCATATCTTACCTCGGAGGTCTTATCTCTTATTACAGATGAGTTATCATATCATCTTGAAGGTCTCATCTCTTATCTCGGATGACTCGTCGCCTCATCTCTGAGGTCTAATTCACTTCATCTTAGAGGGTTTTTCACCTCATCCCTGAAGGGTTTTTCACCTCATCCCAGAGGTTTCATCGCCTCATCTCGGAGGGTTATTCGTCTCATCTCAGAGGGCATATCGCCTCATCTGGAGGACATTCTGCTCATCCCGGAGGCCTCATCGGCTCAGTTGGAGATTTTTTTGGCCTCATCCCAGAGGGTTATTCGCCTCATCTAGAGGTATTTTCTGCTCATCTTGGAGGATTTTTTGCTCATCCAGAAGGCTATTCGGCTTATCCGGAGGATATTTCTACTCATCCCAGAAGGCTATTCGTCTCATCTAGAGAAGGTTTTTTGCCTCATCCCAGAAGTCTCATCTGTTCATCTCGGAGGGCTCATTCTGAGATATTCTCATTTGTTTCATTGAAAGAAGGTTCATTCAAGGAAATTTCTCTAATAATCTTTATTTCTTATTAATTCTAATTATAAATGCTAGCTACATATTAATTATTGAGTAGCCATTCGAAAAGCTTAAATTCTATTTGCATGGGAATGGCTAGTATATTTACTGTGATTGAATCTGAAAATCATGAATATGCATGTTATTAAGATTGCATGATATTTATTGAACATTGTGACTTCTACTATTTTTGATGCACCGATTTTTGCTATTATCCTACATAGACTTTTTAAAGTAATTTGTTAAAGACCATATGTTGACTATGAAATCACGTCGTTTCTGATCATAGATCACATGTGGATATGGGACCACATCGTCCTTGAGAAGATCTTATGCCAATGAGACCACGTCGTCTCCATGCTAAGGATATTTGTTGGGGCGATATGGTGAATAGACAACCTACACACCAACATTTGCAGCTTATGGAACTATGTCGTTTTAAGGCCATATGGACTATATTGTCCGAGATCGGATGCTGGGATCACGTCGTCCCCGATTTAAGATCACATGCTCTGTGTATGGAACCACGAAGTTCCCGATCATAGATCACATATGGATATAGGACCACGTCATCCTTGAGAAGACCTTATGCCAACGAGATCACGTCGTCTCCATGTTAAGGATATTTGTTGGGACAGTGTGGTGAATAGCTTATTAATTCAGAGCTTTTGCGCTCCATATTTTCGAGCTTATTTGCTTGATCCTGAGCTTACGCGCTCGATGATTCTGAACTCTCTCGTTCATATTTTCAAGCTTATTCGCTCGATGTCGAGCTTACGCGCTCGATGATTCTTATTTTACACTCTATATTATCGAGCAGATTCGTTTTATCCCGAACTTACGCACTCGATAATTCTCTGTTTTTTCGTTCGACGATGCCTAAATCTCGTATAGAGCACCTGTTCGTATGAGAGACTCATACAAACTGTAATTTTTAGTAAAATTATATTTTTACTGAAAACTGGGGGACTTATATTGGGGTGTTCTGAGATGCGGGTCTTACACATTGGATGATAACCACCCTATAGTTTTCTGGAGCTGCCACCTTGCCACCCTAACCTGCTAAATCACCGTCTCCTCTATAAAATCACCATCCCCTCCCCCAAACAAGAATTACGTATGATTTGATCGTCCCACCGAAGAAGAAGAAGAGAGAGAACTGGAAGAACCAGAAGAGAGGGAATGAGGAAAAAGAGAAGAAAGAGGGTATGTAGACAGCTTGGGAACAATCAAAGTTTAGTCACAAATACAAATACACAAAAAACCCATCAACCACTACATCACCATCATGAGTCACTCAATACTTAATGTATAAAAATCATTGAACATTTTCTTGCATTAACAATATATAATAAAATATTAATAAAAATATTGCGTGCAAACACTTATGAAAAATTTAACTATTATTTAAAAGCTATATAGTTAATAAAAATTATTATTTTAATAATAAAATAAATTTTTTTATAATTATATAAATTAATTTATAAAATATTTAATTCTTAATTTTTGTGGAAATTTGTAAATGGTGTGCTATTAAAAAAATTCTCTTACAGATGTCACCGTAAGGCCCAATCGCGAACATTGCTTTCGAACCAGCTAAGGCTGATCTTGTTTGGAGCCAGAGAAAATGACTTTACTAAACTCTACGCATTTTCCCGATTAAAAAGAAAAAATAGATAATTACTCGAATACATATTGAAACTCGAACCATTTCTTCATCCTATTTGACATATATCTACTGCAAGAATATAGAATCGTTTATAAATATTTAGGTTGTAATTTTAATTGATTGAATCAAATCAAATAATTGTATTAATTTTTTTTAAAATTTTTTTAATTCGGTATTTTTTAAAATATACAATCTTTTTTGAAAATTCTTATGAGTTTATTGGAAGAAATGTTTTCATGCTTTTAGTGAATCGTATGTATATTTTGCCATTGAAGTATTATTGTTCTTAATTTTGTTCTTTTCTTTTTTATACTTGTAGGTTGCTTATTACGGTTAACAAATCAACGTCTTTCGAATTTAATTGTATATTAGGAGAATGGCTGCTGCTGCAGAAACAGTTCTACAGGTTTTCTCGGGGGTTTCACCTTGTCTTGGTTCTTTTCATCGGAGTCTGAACTGTAGTTCTTTGAAGTTTAATGTAAATTATGCAAAGAATAAAGGAATTGGAAGCACAGAGTTGCTCAATGGTTTACAAGACCCCTTAAGGGTCTGTGCATTTCATGGGTCAAAGTTCATGAGATGGAAAGCCCGACGAATTGCAAGTATTGGTGTTGATAGTTTTACCACGGATGACGGAAGACAAGCATCGTATCCTATTATTGGTGAATCTAATGAGCCTAATGTTCAGTTGGATAGGCGATTGAAAAATGGAAATGGAGGTTTTGCATCAAACGACAAGTGGGATGAAAACTCAATTGAGGAAGAAGCATGGGATTTACTTAGACAGTCAATTGTTTACTACTGTGGAAATCCTGTTGGAACAATTGCTGCTAATGACCCTAATGCTTCGAGCATTCTAAACTATGATCAAGTCTTTATTCGTGATTTCATACCTTCTGGGATTGCTTTCCTTTTGAAGGGAGAGCCTGATATTGTCCGGAATTTCATCCTTCACACCCTCCAGTTGCAGGTAATATGGAGTTTAACTATCAAATTAGCCATTACTAGCAGTTGCTTGATAGTATACATTCAGGCAAACATTTTCATTTGACAGCTTATTTTCCTTTCTGCCCTTGTTTTCCATATCCAGAAATTTAAGCTTAAGACTCTGGATTTGTTATTTTCCTAATGACCACTACTGACCAGAACATCTTCTGTCAAGTTATACAAAAATACCTCTAGACCATTTTCTTTTTAATTTTAAATGTTTATAGTTCGAGAAGCATTGATGTGGTAGTTTTGTTTGTTTAAATATCTCATGAGGGTGGATAATTTCTGAAACTATTACTTCTCTTTCATTTGTTAACAGACATGCCTAAATGCCCTCTTAAAGCCTAAAATACCCTTCATTCTTGCAAGAAAACAAATCCAATTCATTATATGCTTTCATTTCTTTTGACATTTTTGATTCTACAACACACAAAATGAATTAGAACACTTTTAGTAATGTCATTTCAACTCCTGTTTTACACTGCCACAATGGGCTCCAACTATTCAAGTACTTGTTTGAATTGTTAAGATTCATTACTATAGGTTTTGAACTCCTGTTTTTAATACTTTAGAACTAGAATCTACAAAATTACCTGATCAGGATTGGGTAAGAGTCAAGTATGACTATAAGATTTAGGAAATTACTCTACCACAGCCGAGTATAGGTCAGGTAATTCTCATGTATGAAAATGAGTTGTGTAAAGTAGTGTAAAGGTTGGATGATTACTGAAGGGATGAGTAATTATTAAGGGACGAATAACAGGTGACTAGAGAGAGGCTTGCATAAGAAGTGTAAAGCCTAAGCTAATTCGTTAAAGGGTATTTTTTTATTCTTTCTTAATTGTTTGTCACATTTTGAGAATTTCCCTGCCTTCTTTGCATGTCCGGTGCAATTTCCGCCATTAATTTTCTGATTATCTAGGTGCGGACCTGTTACACATGTGCCATTTGATTTCTTTCTTTCTTTTTCTTGTGTCATGTAGATGTTTTTCTTAAACGGATATTTTCCGCTGATATTTGATTGGTCTAAATTCAAGTTGAGTCCTATCTCCAATCTAAATGCATGCTTTATAGATATTATTATCTGAAAGCTCTGTTGGGCACATGAATCTTCTTTCCTGTATCACTTTGCTGGATACATACTTCTATATTTTTTTTTCCATTATATAAGTAAATAAAGTGTGTTCTGATGATAGAGCTGGGAGAAAACTATGGATTGTCACAGTCCTGGTCAAGGACTGATGCCTGCCAGTTTCAAGGTGCGCACTGTTCCCCTTGATGGTGATGATTCTGCAACTGAAGAAGTTTTAGATCCTGACTTTGGTGAAGCTGCAATTGGCCGTGTTGCACCTGTTGATTCTGGTAGGAATTTAATTTCCATAAACATCTATTTGCATCTATATGTCTGGTTTTATGCTTAACTATTGTTTCATTGAGGAGTTTCTTTACAACTTCTGGTTATACTTCCAGGGTTGTGGTGGATTATCTTATTACGTGCTTATGGAAAATGCACTGGGGATCTTTCAGTGCAAGAGAGAGTAGATGTGCAAACTGGAATTAAAATGATTTTGAAGCTGTGCCTTGCTGATGGTTTTGATATGTTCCCAACTCTGTTGGTAACGGATGGCTCATGCATGATAGACCGTCGCATGGGAATTCATGGTCATCCGTTGGAGATTCAGGTTTATTATTTCGTTTTAAAACTTTTTATGTGTTTCTTAGTTTTTTATTTTCTTCTAGGTGGAAGCTTCTGGTGCATGGTGCTGAAACTTCTTCATTTAAAAATGAAAGGCATAAAGTTTTACAAATTCTCTGGTCATTGTGCAGGCACTCTTTTATTCAGTGTTACTCTGTGCACGCGAAATGCTTACTCCTGAGGATGGATCAGATGACCTTATCAGAGCTCTAAACAACCGTCTAGTTGCACTGTCATTCCACATCAGGGAATATTACTGGATTGATATGAAAAAACTGAATGAAATCTACCGCTACAAGACAGAGGAATACTCGTATGATGCAGTTAATAAGTTCAATATCTACCCAGATCAAATTCCTACCTGGCTGGTGGAATTTATGCCAAAGAGAGGTGGCTATTTGATCGGAAATCTGCAGCCGGCTCACATGGATTTTCGTATCTTTTCCCTGGGAAATTTATGGTCTATTGTTAGCAGTCTTGCAACGCAGGATCAGTCACATGCCATATTGGATCTTATTGAAGCAAAATGGGCAGAGTTAGTAGCAGAAATGCCACTCAAAATATGTTATCCTGCTCTTGAAGGCCAAGAATGGAGAATTATTACTGGCAGTGATCCCAAGAACACGTACTGTCTTACATTTTTATGAACATGATGTTATTTACTTTTGACTTGTGCGTCTTTTATATTATAGAATGATGCCACTTTCTTTTGACCCGATATTCCATCGTAGGCCCTGGTCTTATCACAATGGAGGTTCTTGGCCGACTTTGCTCTGGCAGGTGAGTTTGGTATTTATGAGTTGCATCAAGAGGTTATTGCTTCTACTGCTCCAAGGCTTGACTCCTTGGTGCAGGGATGAGATGATATCTTGGCATTCAACTCTGTTATATAACTAAAACCCAAAATGAAAACGGCCTACAGAGTTTAATAGAAGTGCTTAGTTCAGAGCCATGCCATAATTTGTATGTTGTGATCTTGGTGTGGTTATAAGCATTTTTTAGGGAATTGCAACCTAGTATGTCGTAAAAGATATGACGGTAGATGAAGATATGCTATAGCTTGAAAATTATTATTGGGTGTTCATCTGATAGTTTAAATTTTTGGGTTAAATGATTACTTAACATATCATGGAAGTTAGTTTAACTAAGTCTATCTTGTGTTTGTGTTTGTGTTTGTCATTATGGTAGTATGGGGTCCACGTACTTTGCACGTGAGGATACATTACAACTCAAATGTTATTAACACTTGCCTATCAGTTTAACTTTAAGCATGCATGTCCAGTTGTTACTTTAATAAATATCTTGTCTACTAAAAATTGATATTAAAATTGATATTGCCAAACATTTTTTTAGCTTTTACTCTTGAAGCACAGTAGAAATACCACAATCCCAAGTGAAGCATTAGTTGAAAATAGTATTCTGTTATGCATGATTATGTAGGGGCATTTTTTTCAGGTTCTCGCCCTTCAAAAACTGTGACAGCCATTTGTAATTTTCATAGCGCCAACATTTTTGGACAACTTTTTGAAAACTTTCCTATTGAATCATGTATAGTCTGTGATAGTATACAAGGGAAGCATAAATTTCCGTTACGTTTTCCTTAGACTGTTGATTCTATTTGAAATAAATTTATTAAATTGACATTATTGTGGGTTTTATCTCAGCTCACTGTGGCTTGCATAAAGATGAATAGACCTGAGATTGCTGAAAAAGCTGTCAGACTAGCTGAAAGACGAGTATCGGTGGACAAGTGGCCTGAATATTATGATACGAAGCGAGGAAGATTCATTGGAAAACAGTCACGGTTATTTCAAACATGGTCAATTGCAGGATATCTTGTGTCAAAGCTTCTTTTGGCCAACCCTGGTGCGGCAAAGATCCTTGTAAACGAGGAAGATTCAGAACTTGTGAATGCCTTCTCTTTCATGATCAGTACAAATCCAAGGCGAAAACGGGGTCGGAAAAGTTTGAACCAGACCTTCATAGTATGAGTTTACACCACAAAGCTACTATGATGGTTGATATTGATGAGAATGCTGATCTTCCTGCATTATGTAATTAGACAAGAAATAGTTTGTTTTACTTGGAAAACAGAGGTTCATGATAGTATCACGATGAAGTTGGTAATGCTTTAGTTGTAAAATAGTTGTCTTTTGGTGAATACAGTTTCTGGGAAAAGTATTATAGCTTCACAATAGCATGAATTTTCTTTTGGACTGTGTTAGCAATACACTAACAAAATGTCTATAACTAAAGCTGTATATACGTATTCATTTATACAAACTGGACTTATCTAATATACGTAAGCACGAGGTTGGGCCAACGTGTATCGTCATCCATTGGGTATGGTAAGTTTTTGGGAATTGTACAAATTAAAAAGTGTCTAAAAATTGAAATGGAAGTTAAAATCGAGACAACCGTACCAGTACATCTGCCCATCCATATTATAACGAATCCCACACAAAATATGAATTATAATATTCATGTATACAAATTCTTATTTATGTCTGAATTTTAGTTCAACAGCAACACCGCGAGGCAATAAGCGATGCTATGAAGAATAAAAGATGATGACAATGCTGAATGCCCATCAAAGTCGACCATCTTTTAACCAGGAGTTAAGAATTTACAATGCGACTGTTTTCCGCAACAATGCTGTCCAACAATGACTCACAGGCATCTTCGAGTAAATCTAAAACCTGTCATAGATAACAAACAAGTTGAGGTTCAAAGGATTTGATACTGCATTTCACATATGCACATAAGCTGCTGGTTAAATTTATACAAAAGACATTAGTTAAAAGAGATTTAGATGCATCTATCGTATTGAAGTATATATACCACTTAGAATTCAAATTCTTAAATTTCCTTCAGACATGTTAATCACGCTGAAAAACTATCCACTCTCCTATTTGAATCTCCTATTTGAATTCCTTGAGTCTTTAACTATCAACATAAATTCTATCACACATCTTTGTGTGAATGTTAAACTAAACCTGGTGTACAAAAATAATACGGACTCATTAACACATCACCTTCAATGGCACAATTTTTTTCTAGAAATATACGCATTAAATATTTGGCATCTCTCTCAAATGATATCATCATCCAATGGTGAAAAGAAGCATATTATTATCAATCTTGCTTTTATCTTTCTATTCATTGACTAAGAGCTATTTGTTCGCTACCATTTAGACAATTTTTTTGAAGTGCCTTCATTGCTCTCACACCAAACAAATTCCATTCATTTTCCACCTCTTGGCCTTCTTTCTTCTGACATCAGTGTAATAGTAATTTCTTCAAAATTCACAATCTCATTCCCATACATCAAAATAGGCAAACATATGCTTATAGGAAAGTGAAAAAGACTAAAGGAACCTAAATCCCCTCTCCCCTTATTCGATCTTAACTCCAGTAGCTTCTAACTCAATCACTATACCATTAAGAACACCGAAATTATCTAAAAATTTTGTATCTTCCACCACTCAGAACATGTAAAATTACTTGTTAGGGTACATTCAATTTGAAATAGTTAATATTTCTCTGGCCGCCTTTCCCTAGGTTATCTTATTATAGGAATTTTTCGTACTTTGCCAAGAACATTTTCATCAGTACAATTAAATAACACTTACTGCCAACAAATCTTGATATTCTCTATCTTCATTGCTCATACAAAATTTACTAGTCAATGTAGAGAACAATGATGGACTTGGCCTCCAAATACCTTGTATAGTTTCCAAAAAATTTCAGAAATCAGCATACCTGTCAACTTTCTATGAATCAGGAAGGTTCCATGTATTTTAGCTATAACTCAAGTTAGGCAATTTTGCATATAATTCCGTAAAATTCGTAGATTAATTCATCACTTTAATTTTCCAACAGGTTATTTTGAGTTTGAATTGAGCTAATAGGCATTAATTCGAAAATATTTCTTTATCAACCATTTCTAACGTTTATAGATGTTGTTTTATATTCTAGATTTGCAAAAGAACCTCCACCACCACCAGTATCTTAGACAAGTAGATTTGAGAGTTTGCTCTCTAATTGTGGGTGGATACAATTATTTTGACTTTCAAGTACAAAAGTATAATACCAAGATTTGTAATTTCTTTAAAGAGTTCTCGGAGTATCAAAACATTTCAATATAACAACTGCATGCTTTTTGTAAAAACAAAAATTAATTTTTAGAAAATCAGATATATAAGAAATATATATAGATATATACATTTATCAGGTATCAGATATTAGATCTCTCTTTGTTCTGTACTTCCACTTCGTACCGGTACCTATACATACACATATTTCAGAACATGCAAGCAAGGCACATGTACTCCCCCTTTATGGCTCTCGATGAAAGGGAATCAAAAACAAATATCTAAACCAAAACATATAATCACAAATTCAAAAAAAATAAAAAAGTATAAAAAGTGCTCAAATGAATCATAATTCATCATATAAGATTCAAAACAAAATTATAGAAATCAAATTTAAAAACTCATAACGAAACCAAAACAGTCAAGTCAAACTAATTGCATCCACTCCCTACTAGAGAACAAACTCTCAAATCTACTAGTTTAAGATACTGGTGGTAGTGGAAGTTCCCTTTATGAATCTAGAATATAAAACAACATATACGAATGTTAAAAACGGTTGATAAAAAAATATTTTCGAATTAATGTCTATAAACTCCATTCAAATTCGAAATAATCTGTTAGAAAATTAAAGTAATAAGCTAATCTACGAATTTTATGAAATTAGATTCGAAATTGCCTAATTCGACCTAATTCATAGAGAGTTGACAAATATACTAACTTTCAAAATTTTCTGAAAACTATTCTGATAAGTTATGAGATTGAATTTTTGATATGTTAGTACTTTATAAATCTAGTTTTTCAGAATTTTATGATTTATAATTCGAATGTCCCTACCTAAAGTAATAACACATTTTGTACCTACTGTCCCAACTACATGCTTATGTAGAACAACCAAATTCAAGAATTTTCTGAGAATTTATCTTAAGGTATCACAAACGTATTTTTAAATATGTTATTCCTCAATGTCTCTAGTTTTCATAAAATTTTACGGTGCTTCGTTTTGAGTTTTAAAACTAAAGATACACACAAAAACATGAATACTGTTTACTAAACTCCTAATTCTCGAAATTTCATGTGTTTTAATGGTTTTAAGGATTTCTAATACTCCAATAATCCCATAAAAATTTACAACACATCATATACCAGTATTCTAATCCATCGTTAAAACCTAATCAAACTTAAATCACAAATCCATAAAAACTTATTTCTAGAATTTAATCAAAATTAATAATCAAAAGTATACCTTAAGCTTTTTAGAGTTTAAATTTTGCAAGATTATCAAGTAATTAAACCTGATTGAGAAATATTTTAAAGATGAAATCGTGGTCTAAGGTTAGAAAAAATAAGAGGAATCAAGAAGATAAAGCATAGCAGAGTTAATATAATTTTTCAAGTGGACTTGGCTATAGTAATGGGCTTTCTATTGTTTTAATCTATTTTGACAAGTTTTTCTTCATAATTTGAGGAAATGTTCAACATATAAAAAGTAGTTCTATGTATAAACTTTCTAACGCATTAAGAATTATCTCAATATGAGGTCCGTAGCTGAATTTATAATAAAAATACTGAAATATGCTTCAAGCCCAAACTATTCACCTTACTTGAGCAATACTGTTCACCTTAACAAAATTACGGGGTATTACATTTTCTCCCTTAAAAGAATTCATCCTTAGATTCAAAATTAACTTAAAGTTAAATAATGTTTACCTTTATCTACGAACAGGTGGGAAAATTGCTTTCTTATGGCGTCCTTAGACTCCTAAGTTGCTTCTTTATTTTTGTGGTATTATCAGATGACTTTTATACAAAGAATCCATCTCGATCAGAATTTTCTAATCTCTCTATCTATAATAGACAAAGGTTACTCCTAATATGATAAATTTTAATCTATCTCTACCGTATGTGGTTAGAGAATATGAGATTCATATGAGAGGTATTTCCTCGGTATGGACCCATGAAAAACTGGATGTATTTTATTCATGTTGGATGGAAGAGCTAATTCGTACACTCTGCTTCCAACCTTTTAGAGAATCTGGAAACAGCTTACCCTTGTTGCCAAGCCTCATAACTCCTTTGAAAAGACAAACCTTCAGAAATACATAATCTCCTTCTTGAAACTCAAGATCTTGACGCCTATGATCTGCATATGACTTCTGTCTACTCTATTCTTTCTCGTATCACTTTAACTTTATTCATAGAATCCTACACCAAATCTAGGCCTAGCATTTTGTGTTCTCCGATTTCAAACCATTCGACTTGAAAACTACATTTTCGGTTATATAAAGGCTTCGAATAGAGCCATTTGTAAGCTCAAATGGTAATTATTATTGTAGGTAAATTCAATCAACCGCAAGTGCTGAAATCTATAGTTATTTTATCCCATTTTCATTCAAGCACATCTAAACTCTAAAGTATGCCTGTCAATTTTTGATATTCTGCCTTCACCTATTGATAGGTTGAACACTTGACTACAAACTAACAATATCCTTCATCATATTTTCCCATCAGTAAATTTCTCCCAGATTATGATACATTTTTATTGCTCTTGGATGTATCGCATAGGAGAAAGTATGAGCTATCTCCAAAAGTCGTTCCTTTAGTTCTTTTACTGGGGTACCACAACTATCTTGATATCTTAAAATGCCCTAGTCGTCTTTTTGAAAATTGCCTCCTTTACCTTGCTCAATACACTCTTTCTTCTTAGCTACATAAGAGTTTAGAGTTTGTGCTTCTTTAATTTCATCCATTAAGACAAATTTCACCTGTACTTGAGCAATCAATATTCCGGACTCAGGAACTTGAAATTCAACTCCATTACTCACGTATTTATGTAACTCCTTAACCAAGATCCTCCTATCACTTGAGATATAAGACAAGTTGCCCATAGATTTCCTACTCCAAGCATCTTCTATCACATTAACTTTTCCTAGATGGTAGTGGATCGAGCAGTCATAGTTATTGACTCTATCCATTATGTATATCAAATTTAGATCTTTTTGATCGAAGATATACTTAAGCCTCTTGTGGTTTGTGTATATTTCAAAGGTTTCCTTGTAAAGATAGTATCTTCAAATCTTCAACGCAAATACTACAGATATCAATTCGAGATCATGAGTAAGATAATTCTGCTCATATCCCTTTAACTGCCTAGATGCATAAACTATTACCCTGCCATATTGTATCAATACACATCTAAGGCTCACTCTGGAGATATCACAATAAACGATATACCTACCATCTTTATATAGCAAGGCAAGAATAGGTGTAGAAGTAAGACATTTCTTAAACTTTTGAAAAGTTTCTTCATGTCTCTGACCAATTTCATGCCCTTTTGAGTAAGTCGAGTTAACGGTATTGCTATACGAGAAAAATTCTCCACAAATCTTTGATAATAACCTATTAAGCCCAAAAACCTTCTGATTTCCATCACATTAGTTGGGCAAGGCCACTTCTACACGGACTTAGTCTTCTTAGGGTCAACACAAATCCCATTTTTCGTTATAATGTGACCCAAATAAGCAACTTCCGATAACCAAAACTTATCCTTAGAAAACCTTACATACAATTTACGTTCTCTAAAATCTGCATAACAACACAGAGATGCCTTTCGTGCTCTTGATGATCAAAAGAATACACCACGATGTCATCAATGAAAACTATGACAAATTAGTCTAGAAAAGACTTGAAGACTTGGTTTATTAAATCCATAAATGTAACTGAAGTATTAGTAAGTCCAAAGGATATTACCAATAATTCATAATGTCCATACCTAGTACGAAAGGCAATCTCCCAAATAACTATCACGTCTTTGAACCACAAACTGTAGCAATAGATCGAAATTTATCATATTAAGAACAACCTTTAACCATGGTAGATAAAGAGGTTAGAAAACTCTGATCGAGATGGGACTCTTCTATAAAAGTCACTTGACGATACCACAAAAATAAAGAAACGACGTAGGAGTTTAAGGACACTATAAGGAAGTAATTCTCCCACTTGTTCGTAGACGAAGATAAACATTTTTTAACTTTAATTTAATTTTGATTCGAGAACAAATTCTTTTAAAGGGGAAGAACATAATACCCGTAATTCTATTGAGATGAACAGTACCGCTGGAACAAGATCAATAGTATCGTAAACAGTGATGACCATACTCAGCACATGACCTCCACTCGAGCACCCTGTGTTATCTCGAATGTTTGCTCGACTTATAATACACCATAATTTTGTTGTTGTGACACCATAATTTCTAACCCAAGTCTTTTACTTTTTTCTTTTCTTTTTCTAGAGCGCTTAATGCTACGGCATCATATTCACTGTTGTAGGTTTAATATCTTTTATCCAATACGTCAAGTAATAGCTTTCGAAATACACTCTAAGTAATATTAATTCGGTTCAAGTATACTATGGTCTTACAAAGTTAGTTTAGAGGATATTAGAATAGTTTGGGGAAGTTACAAATTTTTCTTCATCATTTGAGGAAATGTTCAACATATAAAAAGTAGTTTTATGTATAAACTTTCTAAGGTATAATTTTGGATCTGGAGTATACTTCGGTACTTGAGTTACAAACTCAAATTGAGGCAATTCTTGATACCTTAGAAAGTTTACACATAAAACTACTTTTTATATGTTTAACATTTCCTCAAATTATGAAGAAAAATTTGTTAAAATGGGACAAAACAGTAAAAAGCCCATTACTATAGCCAAGTCCGTTTGAAAAACTATATAAACTCTATTATTCTTCGTCTTATTCATTCTTCTTATTTTTCTTAACCCTAGGTCACGGTTTCATCTCCAAAATTTTCCTCAATCAAGCTCAATTACTTGATAATCTTGCAAAATTCAATTAATTGTTGATTTTAATTAGGTTATAGAAATGAGTTTTTTTGGATTTTGTGATTTAAATTTGACTAGGCTCTAATGATGGATTAGAATAATAGTATATGATGTGTTGTAAATTTTATGGGAATATTGCAGCATTAGAAATATTTGGAGCCATTAAAACACATAAAACCCGAGAATTAAGAGCTCAAACAACAATATTCACTTTTTTTGTGCATATTTTGAGTTCTAAAATTCGAAACGAAGCACCGTAAAAATCTAGAAAAACTAGAGATATTAAGGACTAACTTAGTCAAAAATGAGCTTGTATACCTTCAGCAGAATTCTTAGAAAATTCTTGAATTTGATCGCTTTGTAAGGACGTGTAATCAGAATAATAGATACAAAATGTATTATAACTTTAGCTAGGGCTATCCAAATTATAAACCATAAAATTCTAGAAAAACTAGGCTTATAAAAAATCAATATATTAAAAATTCAGTCTCATAGCATATCGAAATAGTTTTCAAAAAATTTCGGAAGTTAGCACACCTGTCAACTCTCTATGAATTAGAAAAGTTTTATGTATTTTAGCTATAACTCGAGTTAAGCAATTTCAAATTTAATTTTGTAAAGTTCGTAGATTAGTTTATCACTTTCACTTTTCAATAAGTTATTCTGATCTTGAATCGAGCTTATAGGCATTAATTCAAAAATATTTCTTTATCAATCGTTTTTAATGTTCACATATATTGTTTTATATTCTAGATTCGTAAAGGAAACCTCCACCGCCACCAGTTTCTTAAACAATAGATTTGAGAGCTTGTTCTTTAATAGTGAGTGGATACAATTATTTTGACTTAACTGTTTTGGTTTTTAAAATTTAATTTATATAGTTTTGTTTTGAACCATATAACATGATGAATTATGATATATCTGAGCACTCTTTATACTTTTGTATTTTTTTGAATTTATGATTATATGTTTTGACATGGATTTCTGTTTTTTGATTCTCTCTAACCAAGAGCCGTAAGTGCAGAATACACTTGCCTTGATTGTATGTTTTGAAATATGTTTATGTGTAGGTATCGGTACGAAATGAGAAGTAAGAGACAAAGGGAGATCTGATATCTGATACCCGATATCTGTATATATTTATATGTAGTTCTAATATATCTGATTTTCTGAAAATTGATTTCTGATTTTACAAAAAGTATACTATTGTTACATTGAAATGTTTTGATACTATGAAACTCTTTAAAGAAATTACAAACCTTGATATTATGCTTTTGTACTTAAAAGCGAATTTGTTAACAAAGTACATTTTACGTTTTCAGTATCTACTCACTAACACAACTTTTTGTTAGTTTTCTAAAAAACTCACCCTAACACAACTTTTTGTTTTTGCAGAATTTATCTCCTAAGTGAGGACTTATAGGGATTTTCAAGAAAAGTATTGGAACGTCAGATCCTCAGTGCAATCATCTAGGGGTCTTTATTTTTGCATAGATCCATTCGGTTTGTGTATATGGGCATAACACCTAATGATGCATATGTTGTGTAGTATTTTGTATACTTTTTTGTATATGATGTATATTGTGCAAATGGACATAGAGCCTTTAGTATATACATGCGAGTTTTGATTATATGATTTGCATTTTTATCTAAATTTAATGTTTGCATATTTAGATCTGAATATAGGTTTTCTCTTAAGGTTATGAAAGTAGGATATTCTTACCTCCATGCCGGTGTAAAGGAAATATCTTTGAAAATAGGCATTTTTGTAGAGGAAATATTATTGAGATTTAAGTATCAATTTATGAAAATAAATGTGAGGTCTTTTGAAATTCGAAACCAACCTCTAAAGTAGAAAAATTCTAGTGAAGGAAGTCATGATGTCTATTGAGACCATGTATAACTATATTTTAGTGTAGTTGTGACAATTTTAGGTTTATTGAGATTGGGTGTAACTGGGCTACGCATGTGACACAAAAATGTTTTAGTGTGATCCTAACAACTTTCCATAGTGGATTTTTTGCACCCTAAACTTGGCACTGTGGTTTTTGTACAATTGAGTTTTCATATATGATATTTGATCACTAAACTCAACCTATGTAGTAATAATATATTCCTTCTAAGACCCCTAATCTCAATGGACTTCACTATCACTCTCACTATCTATTTTCAGAAATTAGAAGGTATTTAACAAGTGAACTGGACGCCTCTATACATAGTAAATACAAACTTATTTATTTTAGATTTTTTTCTTATACGAGTTGATCCCAATTTGAATAAGGTCAATCATACAAGAAAATTAGCTAACCTCTAGAACCTGAATTTTCTTAAAACAAGGAATCGACTAGAAAATCTCCTAATTGGAATACAAATCATTGTTGAAAAACGAGTCATACACCCCATCATCTTCACTAATATATCATGTCACAATTAATGAAAATACTACTAAAGTTACTACAATATAATATCCCGAGCAATATCATGGCTAATATGTAAGTTTCCAGCTCTAATATGTGCGCAAAAGAACACTTTCTATATTGTAAATGATACCATGAAATACAAAAACTTTTACCTTCTCAAAACCTTGGGGTCCACCATAGTATGGATCTGGGACTTCAGTTTCGTCATGTTTCTTACAATAAGAGCACATTAATCTGACCTGCATTAACCTTACACATGAGATAAGAGATTTGATAATACACACACAGATTTTACCACGCCACTATTTAGAAGTCAAAAATATGTTATTTACTAACCTTTTTATGTGCATCTTCAGGGAGTGTATCTCTAAATTTCCACTTAGTAAAAGCCTGCAATATATCCTCTAAACACAAACATAAACAAATAAATAAATAACCATATAAATCAACTTATGTTGATAATGGTGAACAATACAATATATTGATAATTATGCCCAGAATCCAACTTAATAAATATTCTTATTATACCTCTGTTTTGTTTGTCCATTGCAAGTATAAGATCAAAATCTTTAAAATCAGAAGGGCGGATTGGTCTTGAAACCGATGTAATCTCAATCCCTCGTCTCTTAGAGGCCGCCCTCATTCTTGGGTCTGCCAAATTTCCCTTTATGATAGATTCATTCTCAGTCTGAGTTGAGTTGTAAATACTTTAATTAATTAATCAATTAATGGAGATATAATTTATAGCTTACCTCATGATAATTAATGGTTCCAGCAGAGTCAATATAGAAGTTGGAATCAAGTCCTCTCTTCTTCACAACATCTCTAAACACACCCTCAGCAGCTGGGCTCCTACAGATATTACCTAAGCAGACAAACAGAACAGAGAAGGGTTTGGTGTTCTCTGAAGAAGCAGAAGAAGCCATTGACGACGACGACGCTTTTTTTATCAAACCAGTAGAAGAAGAAGAAGAAGAGGATTTATAAATATGGTAAATATTCACATGAAATTTAGAGCTTTGGGCTGGATAGAAAAACGGCGATTTTAGCTTTGCAGATTCTGTGTGGCGAATTCGTAAATTAATAAGAGTTACCACACTCTTAGTGCTAATACTACTGGTGTACGCTGACGCCTTCATGTTATCGCCTTCTGTTCTGAGCTGACACCTTACCCAAACGAAATTAAATTATTATTTGGATTTAAAATTATAGTTTATATTGTATCCATGCCGAACCAGTGAGGCCGGTGATGCAGGGGCTGATAGGATTTGGAATCTTTCTACACTAAAATCTTTGAAAAATATACAAAAATACCTCATTTTTTAAATAAATTTTTAAAAATAACCGTATCAAAAAAATATTAATCAAAACATTTAAAAATAAATATCCATATTCAAAAATTAGTATTTTTTATTATGTTCAAAAATTAGTATTTTTTATAATGTTCAAAAATACACTTTCAAATAAACATACTTACATTTCAAATAAGCAGATTTATATAAGCATACTTATATTTCAAATAAGCAGATTTATATTTGAAAATGAATATTTTTTATCATGTTCGAAAATATCGTATTCGAAAATACATGAATAAAATTATTCAAAAAACAAATTTATAGATTTTTTAATTAATATTTTTTTAATGGTTATTTTCAAAAATTTATTTTAAAAATTGAATATTTTCATTCATTTCCCAAAATCTTTACACCTTTATTTGTTTATTTATTTTTAATTGTTACTATTATTAGGTATTAGTACGATATAAATAATTTTTTATCAATTCTAAACAGAACGAACACCAGTCTTTTGGGACTATTTAGTTTTAGTATCATATCATATACTCTTTTTTAACTTGCTATCGAATTCTCTTACATTCCATGTACACTATATATATATATATATATATATATATTAAGTTACAAACGAAGGATGGATAACAGACAAATCTCATTTTCTGGAAGAGAAAAGCAAACATCTCTCTGTGTTTTACCACCGTACTTTACTAGCTAAAACATCTCAAACTCTGCATTCTCTTCTGCACCACCCTTTGACTCTTCACATTTGGTGCCCTCCTTTCTCTGTAAAGTCATAGCTTGTGAACTGATAATTGCATCGCAGCATTTTGGCACTTCTGGTGGAATTGAACACCGTATAAGAGCCCAGTTGACGCCATCAAAGAAAGGGTGACGTTTGATCTCTGCAGCTCCTTTCACGGCGCCAAGTCGATTGTCTGGGTCCTTTACCAGTAGTCCTCTGATCAAATCCCTGGCGTGAAAACTTACTGCAGGGTAACCAGGGAATCTAAGGCTCAGTGATACCACGTTCGATAGTGTTTCATCATTTCCAGATCCCTTGAAAGGAGTCCTCCCATATAACAACTCAAACAGAAAGATCCCAAATGCCCACCAATCTACAGCACTCCCATGACCCTCACCCTTGATGATTTCTGGAGCCAGGTACTCGTGTGTTCCAACAAACGAGTTTGATCTGGCACCAGTTGGTTCCACTACAAGCTGAGGCAGTGGACTAACCTGAGCACCTAGGTCTGATTTTATCTTTCGAGATTTTGCAGCAACTGAAAGTAGCCTAGGAGTAAAGCAGGAGACTTGCCAGGAAGGATGGAGGCAAAATGGGTCAATGCAGCTAGCTTCAGAGCATGGGCTCGAAGCCTTTTTTGTGGGTAGCTTCTCAACAGATGAAGATGATTTAAGCACCGTTGGATTAACAGCACATCTGAGTGACAAATCGAAATCCGAGAGCATGATGTGGCCATCTTCCCGGACCAGGATATTTTCTGGTTTCAAATCTCGATATACTACGCCAAGCATGTGTAGGTACTCCAATGCAAGGAGTACTTCGGCAACATAAAATCTGCAGACGCAATACACCAAATTAGAATAGAGAAGATCGCATGGATAATGGTACAATGAAAGTTTGGATGATCCATTAAGCAATAAATTCTTAAATTTTGTTGGAAATCAGATGCAATCACTTGGTTCATTCATTCGGGGTCAAGATGTTGTGCCTATAGCTAGTTTTGACCAACAACCAAAGCAAACACAAATAGTCCAACTCTTTCTGCACACCAAATGAAAAACAGAAGCACTGGATTTGCTCGTCTATACACTTTCCATCTGGCTAAAGGGGCAAACAACTTTGGAATCAACTAATGAATCCCCACAGTAACTATTAAATGCCCAACATAAGTCATGGCCACTAAGCCTTTTAATATGGCTTTAGATTGAGTTCAGGCATTACGAGCAATCCAAGATAGGATGGAGGAAACTTGCAGCAGATGAATAGGTAACTAATGAACACGATATAGAAGCATTTCTTTGTAAATCAAGAATGTTGTACAACAAATCCAAAAAGTAGAGAAAGCTCCAAAAATAGATGCATACCTAGCTGCTTGTTCAGAGAAAAATTTGTTGGGTTGCTTCTGCCTTAACACATGCAAATCACCACCGGGACAATACTCCATAACCAAGCATGAGAATTTATCAGTTGTGAAATGAGCAAATAGTGTAGGAAGAAAAGGATGATCCAACATTTGCATTATCTCTCTTTCAGTTTGAGCCCTAGGCATTTTCTTTTGGCCCACCAAAAAGTCATTGTCCATCACTTTCAAAGCAAGTAAGCAGCTTGTACCAGTTAACTCCGCAAGATAAACAGTCGCAATGTCCCCACAACCAAGCTTCTTGAGAAGTTTGAAGTGCCTCATACCCAAACATCTGTGCTGCTTCTGAGCACGGCGAATGGCTTCCCACCTCAGATCATTTGACATATGAGGCCTACTGCCACCACGACTAGACCCACTAAGAATGCTATCCTCGCTAATGCTTGTGGTACTACTATAGTCACCAATGCTACTTTTTGAACTTTGGGAGATTTCACCCTTCTCCCTTGATCTTAATCTCTCATCGACTTTCATCACCACAGCTTTAGTTCTGTTATCACAATTCAAATGGAGGCCCACTTTGCTTGTACTTGTGTCTACAACACTTGAGCTAACTTCAGTACACATATTTGTACTACTTGAAGCTGGACAAGTTTTCAGATTTTCTTTCCTTTCATTGTTCACAGTAGAGTTGTTCATATAGTCGTTCCCATAACTTGTACTAGGGCCCAGATGACAATTGGCACTTCCATTGCATGGGGTGGAACTGCTGGAAACAGAAGTTGAATCCTGTTTTACTTTTCTCCTGACAAAGCTCTTGCTCCGGAACACCGGTTTAATTAGATAGGGACTATTGCTACCACATTTACTCACCCTGCTACCAGTGCTGGAATTTGACAGAGAAGAACCAGGTTGCAACTTGGCCTTTCCCTCCTTATCTGGCACAGGAGTACTGACAGGAATCTCAACTGAGGACGGAGCTAACATTTCCACATCCTGGACTTCTGTGTGGGTAGGGCCAACAATTGAAGAATCTGTAGAATTTAGATTTTGAACCTCTGCCTTTGATGTCTCCTTCTCAAACTCTGGTACCAAAGGAACAACCTGATCCAATGATGGTAATTTGTTTACTTCCTTTGGTTTTGTTGCAACATCCAAGGGTATTGAAGGCTGCACAGCTTGGCTTGAAGACTCTCCCTTTGGTGCTTGCATGGATTTAGGAACATTCTCAGTAGAATTTAACATTATTTTTTCTGGTACAAGAGATATTTCCATTAAATGCCCTTTACCTTCAGTCAGAGGAAGGCCAGATTCATTGGCCTCGACAACCACAGCCCTGTACAATCGTTTGATTGTTCCTGCCTCTGAGGACCTTGAAGAACTTGATGGCTTTGATAGCCGTTTTATGGCAGCCATCTCTGCTGCCTGAGAGATGCATAATCCTCTCAGTGCCTGCTTCAAACTCACCGGCTCCGATATTCCTATCCCTGATGCTTGAGATGAACGTACTTTAATTGGTTTTTTCAAAGCACTCTTTCGTAAAGCATCCAAGTTCTTAGCTGAAGTTTTCACATCAATCGCCTCAAAAAGACGATTAAGATCATCCTCTATAGAATACTTATTTCCTGATTTTGGCAGAGAATGCTTTTTGGTTTTCTCATCTATTTTTGATTCAAAATCTATTTCTTCATTTGATTCAATAATTTCACAGGTATTGAGCGACACGTCCATCTTTGTTTAGTTCAATCAAACATTAAAAAAGAGAAATATGGCTGCATAAATTCGTGCTAACCTATTTCTGAAGAGGCATTTCGGAGATAGAGGATCACAGAATACAGAGAGAATGCTACATATCCCCCAAAGTTCTCTTTAATCATACTGCTTCCCAAATACAAGTGCCTTGTTAATATTGCTTTACTAATTTCAAAATGAAGCATCCCGATCCTGCCATGATTGCTGAATTTCAGATAATTACAAGTAAAGAAACTAACTCTTCTATAATTAAAAAGATAAGAATTTATTAAAGAACAATGCTGTAAAGCACATTGTACATAGTATCAACTAATTTATTCCAAAAACCTTTCTACAAAATTTAAGGTTGAACATTGCTAATTAGAGTCAAAATTTGGCAGGAAAATGGAAGGAAATATCTAATTTCTAAACAAGTAGACGCCATAAAGTGCATTAATTCAAACTCAACTACTCATTTAAAACCAAGAAATTTGTACAAACTTCAACATTGGCTTTCACCTATGATATTTACACTTGTGAATCCTAGCTAAAGCGTCTCATCATGTCCAACAACTTTTTGGACAATCAATGAATAAATAAATAAATTAAAAACGCCATTATATACTTGATTAACAAATGTAGTCCACTAGAACAGGTGAATTGAAAGTTGCTTTGAAATTTAATTTTCTAAGATCAATAGGCAAAATTTTACATTCGAAAAAACAAAAATAAGGGATATTATCCTATCACCTGATTTAAACCGAGCCCATATATAATGAACATTGCAGATCTATCTAAACAATAACAGAGGTGCCTAAATAGAAATGAAAATGATCAACCTTTATTACACACTGGTTTGAAGAATTATGCTATAATATTGCTTCTATATAAAGAGCTTACAAATAGGAGAAATATTATTTTATTTCATTTTATTTTCAAATGTACACATAATGAGAACTCCATCCTGATCACCAATTAAACAAACAAAAACTAAAATAAAAAATAATAAATTTAAGAATACAAAAACTAAACTTAAAATTTAATCAACATTTGTTAAAAGAAAAAATTAAAATTCTTCAACAAAGTAGTTATGCAGAATCATATAAGCTTACTTTCCCACAAAAATCAAAAGCAAAAACAGAAATACCAACAACAGAACATTAGAAAAGAAGAAAGCTCTAAAGTAAAAATTAGACAGAAAGAAAAAATTGAAGGAAAAGCAGAAACACAGACATCATCAAGTGAAGAACCTTGAAAAAGGGTACCTGATACAGGATCGAAGCCGTTGGATGATAAAAGAAAAAATCGAATGACTATGACCAGAGCCAATGGTGTAGCAAGAGTAGTGACTAGTAGCAAGAGATAATTTTGAAAAACAAACAAACTTGTTTTTAATGTTTTAATTATTCTAGGGTTACGGCACGAGAAGAGAAGGTTGAAGAGTGAACGAGGAAAAAGATGGAAAAGAAGATCACGAGAAGTACGACCTAATCTCCTACTCATATTCATATATTCTACCGCACAGAGCCTACGCTGTATCTCATCAGTCCGAGTCTCAGAAATGGCGGAAACAATTCTAGACAGTACATTACAATATAATTAATTAATTAACATTCCACTAATTAATATTCGGTAGCCCAATTTTTTTTAATTTTTTATTTAAATTATTTACTTAAAATAATAAGGCATAAAATTATTAAACAATAGGAGTAGAGGAGAAGGATAATCAATCTTTTCAAAAAAACAAAAAAAAAGGTACCACATACGAAATAAAAAGTAAAAGTTAAGTAATTTATTGGAAATTCATGTCCGTGTGCAAGGATGTATTGTATATTTGATTTTGATTATTCCGTAGTAAGACCCATTTGTCCATCAATTTATAACTTTTAACTTCAAATTTATTTTAAAATTTACTTAAACTTATAGAATTATAATTATAATTATCATTTAACTTATGATTGGTAGCAAATTTGTGTTAACATAGTGAAGCTGCCTAAAATATAATATTCTCAATCCCTAGTGACTGACTCATTACAGCCCACACCAAAACCAAATAGGGAGGGTAGTAGTGTCCATTTGAATTTGACTTGTAGCTTAGTTATTAGCTGGAGAGAGAGTAAGGGTAAGCTTATGATAAAAAAGGTAGATAACTATTTATTATCAATATTTTATAAAATAAAATTTGTTAATAAATTTTAATTTCAATACGAGAAATTTTATAAATTAATGTAGTAATATTATTGTTCGAGAAAAAAGTATGCTATGGAAAGTCGATGTTTTGAGCCTCGGTCATCTAAAGTTCCCTTCAACCTTCAGATGAAGGAATTGGACGACGTGGTCAAGGTGTCTTGAGGTAGCAGTAACCTTAACCCGATCATCAAAATAGTTGAAGTCAATAAAAATCTACATGAGTCTGTACGTATCGTGTCAAACATTGAAAAGAAATACATAATGAGCCTCGTGTGCATGCACTCATGTGTGCTTGAGACGGTTCCTCAATCTAACGAAATCCAAAGTGGAATTGATTTGAAAAGCAAACTCAAGCAATAGGTTGAGTCATTATCTCACCTCCCTGAGTCGATCTATCCTATCACATATCAAGTTTTGATGGATATAAGTGACATGAAATTTATTACCTTGTTAGTTGATATTGGGGTAATTTGTACGCAAACCCTCTAACAGATGATCAAGTCATTCTCATTCTCCAATGACTAATCAACTCAATGACCTAAGTAAAGCAATGCTATCATTGAAAGAGAGAGGGTGAAATGTAAAGAAGAGGATTTTTCAACTAGAAAGAGATGCTTGAGCATTTTTTATAAAATATGCAAAACAAAGAAAAATCTAAGTGATGCTGAGCATTTTTTACGGAGAAACTCTGATGTCTAAGTCAGTGGGATGTATTTAAGTTTAACTAATCTTCTTGTATATGTTTTTACATACCTCTTTCTAGTTGAAAAATCCTCTTCTTTATATTTCACCGTCTCTCTTTCAATGATAGCATTGCTTTACTTAGGTCATTGAGTTGAGTAGTCATTGGAGAATGAGAATGACTGGAAGCATAAAGTCACCTGTGGATCACACATATGAAAGAAGAAAGACTTGGTTAGTTTGTGCACCAATAGTTGGCACTGTTTGTGGGAATTTAAACAAAAAGCCATTAGTGAGACATTCAGCAAAGAAGTTAAAAAAATAAAAAATGTTAACTAATTCCCATAGAAAAGAACAATAAGACCCATTTAACCAGGAATTTTTCAGTAAAGGATAATACGATGAAGATGGTGGATCAAATTTAGGAAGGAAAAACTTTCAACTCTAATGAAAGCATGGTACATTCAAACACCCTTACATCTTCTACATGTAGGAATGCAGTGGTGTGGGAAGGCCATAAAAGGCCAACATTGCCAGGAGAGCTAAGAATGAAAAAAGAAGAACTGGCAAAAGGCTATTGACTAGTAGAGTGGAGATACTAAAAAACAAGATCCTTAAGATTAAGAGGTGGATCATAGAAGACTGTGTTCGAGAGAAGAAGGTGCAAGAAATTACCCCAGTAGTAGAGAGAGCTAAACGCCCAATTACAAAAAGGGAAAAACCGTCAGAAGATCATTTACTATAGGTACCAACCCAACATACCTTAAACCAACTATAGTGCGAAAGGAGAAAAGCAAAATGGGGGAAGGATTGGTGGAAGAGCCTATACTTCTACGGTATACGAATATGCCTTTCAAAATCTGTGAGCCACCCGAATTAAGGCAATGTTGACCTAATCAAGGCCCCAACGTGACAGGCATGAGTGAACTTGAGCCTAGTTTAGCCTCTAAAGATATGAGGGTCTACCTCAATGAGAAGCATGCTCATAAAAGAGAGATAATTGCGACTGTTAGTCAAAGAGAGATAGATGATTGTGTTAAGAGAATAATGTATGAATCGAGAGCCAAAGAAATAGCTTGCTTCGGAGAGGTTTATAAGCAGGTTAATATTGCTACCCTTGCCTTCACATCTCCCTATTTTGAAGAAATCCTGGGACTATATGATGCGAACAAAGGCAATAGAGGTGATCTAACATGCAAGAGAGATGAGAAGCTAGTGATGCCACTTGGGCTAATCACAAGATCAAGGGCAAATAAGCTTAAGGCAACTTTACAAGCATATGTTCAAAGCTTGGAGACAAAGGATATTAAAGAAGATGCATGGATCAAGCTTGAAGAAATGCATGAAAATGAAGGCCCAAAGCTTATTACCTTACTTTGGACGTGTGAAGATAATCACAAAATATAGCTGTTGGCTATGTGATCTCAATTAGATTTTGTACCCAACTATAGGTAGTCTTATTATAGAGTAGTCCGGTGAGTCCAAGTGTCGTATCCACAAGGAATGTTTTTGTCAAGAGTCCAATTGGTTATGTCCAAGCCAATATCCAATAGAAAAGGTAGAATAGATATTAGATTGATT